>OZ020307.1:17067657-17207786 GCA_963971305.1 Arcuatula senhousia
TGAGCGAGGAAAGGATGGTTATGCAGATGTTTTCTAATTTTGACCCCTCCTCCAGGCACAGAAGAAAATTTCATGCATATTTTAACAATGAATTGATAATAAGTGTTTTAGATAAATTTGGGATGTTTATGCATAACAGGTAACCATTTAAACACCCCTTCGATTAAAAGGAATTCGTCCAGCATAGCCCATTAATGTGTATTGTGTATGAACCAGGAAAAACTATTTCATTAACCAATGAAATAACTGAAATATTTTAAGATAAAGTTCACAAACCAATCAGTTATAGATGAATAATTCACTCTATTACAATTAAATAGTTCGTTTTGTAGAGTACAAAGGAATAAATAAAACTTGTGCCGGTCATATAAAATGCTAATAAAAATGGAGATTTTTTATAAAAGTGTGTTTCATGTTAACAAATTTTGAATAGTAACATAGAATATTAAGCATTCCATATTTCCAGACCGGAACCAGGAAGATCAGTCCGTCTTGACTATAATAACAACGCGAAAATCATCAATACTAAGTCTTATTCTTTACGATTGCCTAAAACTAAACAGGAAAAGTCTGCTATTTGACTTAAATTGTTTACGCCAATAATCAGTCAAATGAACTGAGTCATAAACAACATCCCTCTAATTTTTTAACGTCAAATCGGACTTGTTCTTGCATGTGCAGATTGTACTTTATCAATTAAATATCTTTTGAAAATTTTCATATTGATTAATGTTTCTCTTTCCTTGTATTGTACATGGTCCATATCTCAAGTGCTTAATTTGATTTCGTTGTCGAACTCTTTGGGTAAGATTATTTTTCTATCATAATTTTTGTTTTTTTTTATATAAAAAAAGCTTTCGGTGAAAAGGAAAATACTTTTAAAGGGAAACCGAAAGTCAACCCAAATTAAGAACAAAATATGAGTTTAAGAAATGAATAAAAAAACCAGATTTGTATTTCAAACAATTAAGAAATTAGAAACAACATATAATCAGAACTGACCATCGTATCGGAGATGATATAATCCAGAGCATCGCAGATGCGAGCCCTATGGTGTTACGCATGTTTTGAGATGTGCCAGAAAAATACTGAAAACCGGATATTGTTTACTTTGACGGTGCAAATAATATGACAGACACGGAGCAAGTAAAACAATCAACCCACTGGCTTACAAAAAAAAAAACAATCTACCCTACAGAATGTACAAATCATAAATGCAAAACGAGCGATAATTACGCGCTCTTTCGTTCACTTGTTAAGACCCCTAAGGCCTTGTGACCGCCAAGTAGTGCATAGGCTAAATTTTCAGTCCTTACCCACCTCCCCCCTTTCCCTGTGGTTCTTCAAAATTTACCGGTTTTTTGTGTCTTACCCCACCCCATATTTCATTTATCATCATCATTTCATGTTTATTTTATCACCCTTTTCATGTTCATCGCCTGTAAATAACCTATAAGCGTTGCACGGGCGTAAAACTCTTTTCTAAACAAACATTTCCATTCAAACATTACTCGGCTTTTTCCGATGAAAAACAATTTCCGGAAATGACAAAGTTGATTTGGTGCAATTAATTTAAATCGTCTTATTGAAATGTCGCCACTGAATGAAAATTCATGCTTATGTCGTTTTAATTAGACTGCCCAAGCTTTGTTTAATTTTTAGATTAAGGTTAGTGAGGACACATGTCATTTGACCAAAAACAGCAAAAAATGCAAAACAAACAAATGAAAATAGCATTAATAATATGAAACTTGTGTTAAATAGTTAAAATGTAATAAAACTAAATCAAAATTAATTATTTTTTTAAAACAAATACATCAACCATTACTAAATATATATAATTTTCGATTAAAACAAGGAAGATAATTCACTTAAAAATTGAACAAAAAAATACAAAGGATTGTAAAAAAGCTGGTGACATCTGTTTATATAGTTTTATTTCGAAATATATTGTATTACATTAATTTTGATCACATAAAAATTTAATTTCAATTTGTAAAATTTTTCTGCGACAAGATTTAATGCTAATTATTTGGCCTTTCCTATATAATCTTAGTAATTTGGGAATACTTTGAGCCTTAATTTTGTGAAAACAACCATGGAAAGGGGGTCCAATATTTTTACACAAGAAAAAGTATGTATATCAAATTCAAATGACAACAAAGTTCCAGACATTATATTTTGCTACGCATAACACACGTTTCGTCTATTCAAGACTAATCAGAGGCGCTCTACCAGAAATATTTAAAAAGCCAAAAACATATGATTATGAAGAGCGTAGAACAATGAAACCAAAAATACCGAAATGGGTAACCAGATTGAAACTAAGATGGTCAACCTATGTCTGGGGTAGGAAGAACCTTAGGTTTAGACAATTTTGAAATTTAAACGGATAATTGAAAGCTTTGATGTATTCTCCAACTCAAAAGTGTTGGTGCCGGAGCGGGCTAACCTTGGGGAATTAAAACTCCACCAGCAGCGCTAACCATCATGGGTGTAAGAAATTTAAATGACAACAAAGTTCCAGACATTATGTTTTACTACGCCCGACGCGCGTTTCGTCTATTCAAGACTCATCAGAGGCGCTCTACCAGAAATATTTAAAAAGCCAAAAACATATGATTATGAAGAGCATAGAACAAAGAAACCAAAAATACCGATATGGGGAACCAAATTGAAACTAAAATGGTCAACCTATGTCTGGGGTAGGAAAAGAAGGAGACAGAGTGGCACCAATGGGGCATTCGAGTGTCAAAAGTCCGAAAGGGCAACTACGAAACCGGTAAACACGAACAAGAACAGCACGAAGAAACACAATTAAAACACAAAATCAACCGAACGGAAATCAACAACCCGAGCTCAAGTCGTAACAAGAGTGAGCTCAGGTGCTCCGGAATAGTAAGCGGTTCCTGCCTGCTATAGCACACCCGTCGTGTTGCTAATTTCCAATTCAGTGTGTCAAATCCGGTAAGAAGGACAAAACAAACTTCTTCGACAAATCAACATCTGCACTCATTTGAGAGATAGAAATCCCATATTTGTCTACGAGTGCATGGTGTCTACCGTAAATTTCTTGAGTGAAGACAGCAACCGTGGAACAACATAACCCTGTGTCAGCAATTTCTGTGTCAAACGTGACGCTCTGCCAAGGAAATCAATGTAATTCCTGTACGCTCTGGAGTAACGAATCAACTGTGATACGAAGACTCCATAAGCGGAATGTTGCTACGCAAAAAGGGAAAGTTGACAATTGGAAAGATGAAGTCATCATGATTGTTATAGAGCTTTGTTGAAAGCCTTCCTTGAGAGTCAATTTCGAGATGTATATCTAAATTTGAAGCAGACTTACTAGATTCCGTTGTGTTCTTTATCGCAACTTCCTGGGGATATATGAGATGGAGAAAGTCACCAAATCGAGAATTGTTTAGCGAAAGGACATCATCAATATAACAGAACGCGAGGTTAAAAGATAGAGCTAGTCTGCGATTTTAAATTCGGCATTATTTTTTGGGTCAAGTGTCCTCACTAACCATAAGAAAAATGCAAATGAACTAAATAAAATTTTCTTTTAACCTTTAACTGAACGGCTAATTCAATAGATAATGAAATAAATAAGCCTTTTCATTTTAATGATGGGCTCAGCCCTGCATGGCTTTTTAATATAACCCTTTTAAAAGTTTCCTCTTATGTATTTCTAGAAAAATGTAAATTTTGATGCTTGCTAAGAAGGCAGAACCTTAATCATATTATAATTTCATTACCGATATGAGTACATGTACATTTCAAAATGAAACTTGCGTAGGAATATACTATAAAACGGGCTGCAAGAAAGATTTGAACAGAAGAAACACTGCTTGATACAATCTTAAATGTTGAATGTAGCCCTAGCCTCGGTAAGCTGTCTTTGGTCCTAGAACATGGCGTGTTGTCAAAATAGTATCCAATGACATTTAGCATCTCTCGCAATTGATATGTAGATTGTCAAAAAACGGAAGATGTACAGACTGGCATTTCACGTCTATATAAAAATGAAAGAAATACTTTTCAATTAGCTTTTCTTTAAGAAAGTACATCTAAAATAAGTCTTTGCCATACAAAGTATAATAAAATGTTTTAAATCACACATAAGATAAATGTCAAATCTAGAATTGTTTATTTGATACCGATACACTTTTTCTATACTGTCATGATTATGAACCGAAGTTTAAACAGTGGACAAAATAATGCGATAAGGGCTTCGTTTTGAGGACAATTGGATTTATTTCAGGGTTTATTACATTTTTAAGGGAGTAGTTTAAGGAGAATAATAAGGCTTATCACTACAACTAAAATTTGTAATAAAACATGAATTGTCCCTAGATAATCTTTGTGATCATGCATTTTGACGTTTAAAGGGACACTTGCAAACGATTCTTTATTTTTGTTATCCAGGTTAGGAAATCGTTGCTATAAAAGTGACAATGTTTTTCCCTTTGTTAAGTTTGGAAAATTTCTAAGTTAAGCAAATAATCATTACCTGCACATTCATAAAGTATATTTACAAATGGTAAACGAAAGTATCCCGAGTATGGCAGTTCTGTAACGGTGGAATTTCTAAAAGACACGTAGTAGTTTACATCTGTAAAAAAATCGCTTTTTGGTATAGACTTTCTTGCACGTGAACAATTTTGATAGTCGTAGTATAATCCATGGAAAAGTATAAACTGTTCTGGGTTACAAACTAAAAGTCCCTTTCCAGGCGGATATATAGCCATACACATTTCACCTGTAAAAGAGTAATGAAAGATGGTAATCTCTTAGTATTCACATTCAAAACCTACTAAGTTTACAAAGTTTTTTGAAGCTCGCTAGTTTGGTTTACTAGAATCTTAAATTGTCAGGGTTAAAAGTAATAAGTACATATTGATAGTAACTTGAAATTTATTTGTGTGCTTTTACGTATTTTAATAAAAATAGTTACTTTCAATTAGAATGCAAACTGAAAACTGTAAATAAAAGAATAGACTAAAAAATGTACATGTTTTTGATAATGTTTTACACAACACTACAGAACATCTTTATTTTACCTTGTTTACCTTGTGTTGAGGTCAGACTTGTGGGCCTACGGCCCCTATGACCCTTCTCGAGTGTCGGTTCGTCCCTTCCGGTTCATATATGTCTGGCTTGAACTTGATTTCGAGGAATTTCCAGTGATTGTTTAAGTTGCTTTTAAAAGCGTTCACTGAAGTACTGTTCACTACTTTTTCGGGCAGTTTATTCCAATTGTCCACTTTTCTTTGGGAGAAACTGTATTTTCTGATGTTTGTTCTGCAATGGCGTTTGTATATTTTGAAGTTGTGGCCCCTAGTTTGTGTAAATCTGACTGGGAAGATTTTTTCATTGTCTACTTTGTCAATTTTGTTCAGTATACGGTATGTTTCGACAAGGTCCGATCTTAGCCTTCTGTTTTGGAGTGATAGCAGGCCTAAGTGTTTTAGTCGTTCACTATAGCTTAGATGTCTGATGTTCTTTACTAGCTTTGTCGCACGTCGCTGTACATTTTCTATTTGTATTGCTTCTTCTTTTGTAGATGGGTGATTTTTAAAATTTGCCAAGTGTTTTGTCCAATGCTTTTTATTTGAAGAAAAATAATTTTAGTGACTTTCCCATCAAACAAAACATTGTATACAAGTCCTATTGTGGATTTCCAGTGATTTGTTGGCACATTTCATGCATCAAATGAAAATAATGGAAGTGGAAGGTGGCCAATTGTTGTATAATGTACATGTCCAAAACCCAAAATTTATAGATTCAAGCCCTAATTTTACAGAGATGAAACATCAAACACATATGGAAATGCAATGCAGGCAAAGATAATTATGTACTTGTGTATGTTTTAAAACTACAAAACATTTGCCGCCTCTTCTTTGTTAAATTTGAGAAAGCTTGCTTTTTGTCCACAACATTCTGTCAACTACATAACGATTTCAATGTTGGCTGCCTATAAACAACTTGTTATCTCCCCTATTACTTAGGAAGTACTCAATCACTAATACTACATCCCATCTACGTAATGGCGTTCAACGTTTCCGATTAAAATCATTGCCAGGATTTTTATTAATATGAAGGTATGTACTTCAAATTGCGTATTTTTTAACATGTCCACTCTGTGACAATACTTTTTGCTGTCATCGGAAAAGCTTAGAATTTTCCCTTTCTTATAAAATATGTATATTATAATGTACTTTCTATTGGAAAAGAATTATAACCATAGACGTATAAGTGGCGAGATAAATACAATATATCTTCAAATAAGTCCCCTACAAAACGGTTAGCTACATAACAGCGGCATCGTTATGTAGTTGACAAACTGAAGCTTTAGTTTGTTTATAGAACATGTGGCTTTTGTTTTGTCAAAGTTAGGGGTGTAAAGTGTCTTTTGTGTCGTTAGTAGTATATCAATTGTTTAGTAAGACTTGCAAGGAATGCATTTTTTTCAACTACATAACACTTTTGTCAACTACGTGATTTCAATCTCCACTACATAACTATCTGATTATTTTAATTTGTTGTTAATTAAACAATATAAGAGAATTTAATTACTAATACTAATATACCCTAATAGAATTATTTGGTGCTGTTATTGATATGTTTTGAACGTTTTTAACCAAGTTATACACAAATTTTAAATTGTTATGTAGTTGACATTTCTTCATATTTCATTGTCAAATTGCATTTAGGAATGTTTAAAGATTGCATATTTTGTTTTAATCTCATCTCCGTGTTAATAGTTATTTTAAACATAATAAAAGTGGAAAAGTATTTACTCATTTTTCATTTGAAAATTTCACCCAAAACTTGGCATATTTTGAAAATCACCCAGATAACGGACAAGATGTTGCTGCCATATTTTAAGTGTGGGCGTACTATACTTTTGTATAGTGTAAGAAACATATCTCGGTCCATGTATGTGAAGCTTTGCCTAATAATACCTAATCTTTGATTGGCCTTTTTGGTTTGTGTACTGGTATGACTTTGGAAGTTTAATTTCTTGTCAATTATTATCCCAAGTTCTTTTTCTTCTTTAGAGTTAGCAATTGTTTTCCCTGCCATTTTGTAGTCAATATTTGTTGTCGGGCCGAAGTGCATGTGCTTGCTCTTGTTTTGGTTAAATTTTAACATCCAGTCATTCGACAATTTCAGTAAGCTGTTAACATCTTTCTGTAGAGCGTTTCCATCCTCCTCATTGTTCACTACTGCATATACTTTTGTGTCATCAGCAAATAGTTTGGCAATGTTTATTGTTTGGTTGTTCCATTTGTTTTTAGTAAGTCTACAAAAGCAAAAGTAATATTAAGTAATCTTACTTGATATGACAGGTACCGTAACAAAAAGTCACACAGCAATCCATAAAGTAAGGCTCCCCTCCATTAGAATTGTATAGGGAAAAGGAAGTCTATCAACAATATTTTAATAGAATAATCAATATTAAAACAGATTTGATAACAGCTAGTTTAAATATGGTATCATACGTATTATCATACTACTCATGTTCAAATATGTGTAATATCTTTTTTTAGTTTTCATCATTTTTTTTAGCTCACCTGACCCGAAGGGTCATGTGAGCTATTGTCATCGTTAGGCGTCCGTCGTCCGTCCGTCCGTCGTCCGTCCGTCGTCCGTCCGTCGTCCGTTAACTTTTCTTCAAAGATCTTCTCTGAAACCACTGAAGGGATTGCATTGAAACTTGGTATACTTGATCTTTAGGATGTCCTCTACCAAGTTTGTGAATTATATACATGTCGACCAACCAACATGGCCGCCGTTGCTAAAAATAGAACAGGGGGGTCAGACCATTGTTTTTGGCTTATAACTCGAAAAGTATAAGAGATAGAGAAAATCCGAAGCAACCTTCCATGTTCAGCATCAAAAGCTCTACAAATCTCTTCATTGACTCGAAGTTGTGAAACGACTCCTTGTAGGAGTAATTGCCCTTTAATCATCAAAATTTACCATTTTTGCAGTTTTTGGACTATATCTTGAAAAATGTTAAAGCTAGAAGAAAAGTTAGCATTGCAGAATTGTTAAGCTCCCTGAGATCTACAAAAATGATTTCAGGGTCAAAATTGTCAGATCAGCCGTTTAAGAGTTATTCCCCTTAAACTGTTTTTTCCATTAATTTTAACTGATTTTCAAAAATCTTCTTCTCTGAAACCACTGAAGGGATTGCATTGATACTTGGTATACTTGATCTTTAGGATGTCCTCTACCAAGTTTGTGAATTATATACATGTCGACTAACCAACATGGCCGCCATTGCTAAAAATAGAACAGGGGGGTCGGACCATTGTTTTTGGCTTATAACTTGAAAAGTATAAGAGATGGAGAAAATCCGAAGCAACCTTCCATGTTCAGCATCAAAAGCTCTACAAATTTCTCCATTGAGTCGAAGTGGTGAAACAACTCCTTATAGGAGTTATTGCCCTTTAATCGTCAAAATTGACCATTTTTGCAGTTTTTGGACAATATCATGAAAACCGTTAGAGCTAGAGGAAATGTTAGCATTGCCGAATTGTTAAGCTCATTGAGATCTACAAAAATGATTTCAGGGTCAAAATTGTGAGATCAGCCATTTAAGAGTTATTCCCCTTTAACTGTTTTTTTTTCATTAATTTTAACTGATTTTCAAAAATATTCTTCTCTGAAACCTTTGAATGGATTGCTTTGAAACTTGGTACACTTGATCTTTAGGATTTCCTCTACCAAGTTTTTGAATTATATACACCTCGACCAACCAACATGGCCGCCATTGCTAAAAATAGAACAAGGGGGTCGGACCATTGTTTTTGGCTTATAACTTGAAAAGTATAAGAGATAGAGAAAATCCGAAGCAACTTTACTTGTTCAGCATCAAAAGTTCCTTACAGGAGTTATTGCCCTGTAACTGTTATTTCTATTAATTTAAATGATTTCCAAAAATCTTCTTTGAAACCACTGAAGCAATTGTTTTGCAACTTTGTATACTTGAAAGTTTGTGAAATTTATTCAAACTTTGGCATAAGAGATCAGGTGAGCGATTCAGGCTCCTGGGAGCCTCTAGTTTTAAATTCTTCAGTTAACATTTACCGGTGAAATTTCTTTGCTCTATACCACAAGAATATTAGTGGTCGAAGAAAAAAGTAATTTAGGGAAAAACAAGAACAAAATCTATACAGTAAACATACATGTATATTTGGTTCTTGCCACATCATACACATCAAAATGAAGCACTTGGTACTGATTCTTAGTACATATATTTTTGTCTTTGTTTCCTGTTTTTGTTAATCCTTGAAGTATAATTATGTCATCATTATTACATCAAACAAATAAATCTTGATTTCCAATACAGGGAATAAAAATAGTTTTTGTTTCAATAATAGTAACTACATGTATAGGTCTTTATTTTTTTTGCTTTTATTATTAGACGTGATCTATCGTAACAGTCTGACATGGCTAAAAGGAAAAGGCTGCCTGTTGTAGTAAAGAACTCACTAAAGGATTTATAAAATCTCCTTGTTCACTAAGTAAGGGGAAAATGTACAGCAGTACTTTCATTAGCATTACTCATTACTGACCTTTTCCTATACTGTTATGAATCACAATTTACGGATAAATTACAAAAAGACCCCAACAAACAGAACCTTATCGAAACTTTCAATAATACTTTTAGATATTTAGACGACATTCTTGCACTCAACAATCCTTCATTTTCTAATTTTATAACAGATATCTATCCTTCTGAATTTAACCTTAAACAAATCTAACGTCACCATGAACTGTGATTCACAACAGTATAGGAAAAGGTCAGCTATAGGTGGCGCACAATTAGTACCCATAGAAATACCAATAATTTGGCGATAAATTTGTTTACCAAAACGTATGTAAATATTACCTAACAAATAATTTACAGCAGTAATAGTTTCTGCATCAGTCCACTTAATGTAACCTTTTTGAGTCTAAAAATTATTTACTAAATGAGTTTGAAAACTAGAACAGATATAATCACTTATAGATTTATCAAAACACCATTTAACTTAATATTCAAATTTCTTTTTAATCAGATTATGCGATAGGATAGTATACAAAGTTAACGGACGGACGGACGACGGACGGTTAACGATGACAATAGCTCACCTGACTATACCCGTCGGGTCAGGTGAGCTAAAAAAATTATTAAGAATCTTGATGGAATTCATACAAGCCTAGCTGTAGCAGTGGGATAATCCTGGCCTATTTTTGTCGGGAAGGATAAGACTACTGCGAAGGAGTTTGAACCAAAGTATCACTCCTAGGAACACACGAATCGATCCAATATATTTTTTAAAAGCTCACACCATTGGAAATGAAAAATTGGCTACCAAATTTATTAAGGAAAGGATATGAATTGAATATTTAGGTTAAATCTTTTAATTTAATGTTTTTGCAGAGTTATTGATAACTTGATACTTACTTTAAAACTTCCATAAGCTTTTTAAACAACTGTCATTTTAAGCATAGCGACCAAGCATGTCGATTTTGTGTAATGACACTTTACCAAATCATTATTGTTTGAAGTGTTGTGTCGGATTTTAAATCGATATGTTTGATTTTTTTTCTTACATCAGTGGATTGATGCTTCCCAGCTAGCTGTCAGTAACAGCGAGTGTTCTATAGAGAGTTCCTTTGCCGTCCTTTCGTTTGTTCTTGTTGTCTTTTGTCTAAGGTTCTCTCTAGTGAAATTGAACTTTTATCGATTTGATTTTTATTGTGTGTTTAGTTTTTGTGCTTTATCTAGGAATATTGATTGGGGGAAGGTTGGGCCCCCAAAAAACTAGTTTAACCCCGCCACATATTTTATGTGCCTGTCCTAAGCCAGGAATCTTTGACAAAGCTTTCGTTTGTACTTGCCTTTTTGATGTTTTCTGTTCCTTGTTGAAGAAGGGGGTCTTTCTGTGACTATTTCAGGACTGAATTTGAATTATATGCATTTTATTCAGACCATTGGCCGATTGCAGAACCGCGAGAAGCGCCTACTGGCCTCGTTGAAGGCTATTGGCGTTTGTCAATTGTGGTTTTTCTAAATTGCCGCTTGGTTGTAGACACTTATTCCACATCTCATTATTTTCTATCTAAAGACGCCTTGAAATAAATGTCTATCCTGTACTATCAGTGAACAACACAAAGCCTTTAAATAAATTTCTTACAAGTGGAACAACGTGTCTGTCCAATCCAAAAAGCAAGAAGTAAATCTTAGGATTTCCAGACTACATACAGTCATGGTATTCATAGTATAAATTTTTGTTATCTTCATATTTCCTGATCACAATTATGGTATAAATAATTTTTTGTTTGGACTTTAAAATGTTAAATACTGTCAAATATTATCATAGCAATGAAAACATGAGAACATAAATTTTCATTTGCTGATAACATACCAAACTGAAAAGGTATGATCTTAGTATTATAGGTGCGTATTGCAACATCCACAAATTCAAACTTCCTCATTATTTGTTTATTGCAAGATTTTATCTAGTCTCAAGCGACAACAGAGCGAGATGAAGTTTAGGATTTTGATATTTGTAATTTACCATATTAACAAATGTTTAGCAATTGGTAAGAATTTTCTTTTTTATAAATATAAATTGTTAATTTTATGGATCCTATCTATTAAAAATATTTTAGAATAACATAGAACATACTTTTACAGCTCAGTATCAGATTTAAATAAGGGTCACAACAAAACTGCCAAATGTTGAAAATAAGTTATAAAGTATTCAATAATTTAGGAGGTTGCATACAAAAACAGCGTATTTTGTTTGCTTGAAATATTCATCAAAAACATATTTCAATTTCTTACGTTAAAAATTTCTTATTTTTTGGTTGTTGGTTCCGGTAAAAATTGAAACACAAACAATATTATTTCCAATTTATTTTTTTCAGATTCCGAAAGCAATAACAGATTTATTTGTCGGAATATCAAAAAGACAATTACTTGTGATAACAACAAAAGAGTAGAATTTACACGAGTTAGCTTCAGTGGACAAATCTATGACCAAAACATAACATGTAGCAATGTATCACACTGCATTATATCATTATGTGGAGGTAAAGGCCATGAGCTAAAAGTCGAGTATAACTGTACAGGTATGGTTAAATGTAGAGTAAAAATAATAGTAAAGTCGTGGAATTATAATGGTTAATATTATACTTTTAGTTTTTGTGCTTTGTCTAGGAATATTAATAGGGGGAAGGTTGGGCCCAAATCTAATATAACCCCGCCACATATTATATGTGCCTGTCCTAAGCAAGGAATCTTTGACAAAGCTTTCGTTTGTACTTGTCGTTTTGATGTTTTATGTTCCTTGTTTAAGAAGAGGGTCTATTTGTGACTATTTCTGGACTGGATTTAAATTATATGCATTTTATTTAGACCACGGGCCAATTGCAGAACCGCGAGCAGCACCTACTGGCCTTGTTGAAGGCTACCTGCGATTGTCCATTGTGGTTTTTTCTGAATTGTCGCTTGATTGTTGGGTGTGTCGCGTACACTTATTCCACATCTCATTTCTTTCTATTTTGTTTTAAAATTTTATAACATCATAAAATATTGTTGTATATGAAAATTCATTACCAAAAATGAGGACATAAATGAAACACATTTAAAAGTTAAGCAAGATGAGAAAGACCTAAATATCGTAGACTAGTTTTTCTTTTAATCCCACTTTCTGTTTTAGAAAATGATGGTGTCCTTAACCTGAACAATTCGCAATTTGGTGACTTTCTCCATCTTATATATCCCCAGGAACTTGAGATAAAGGACACTACGGATTATAGGGAGACTGCTTCATATTTAGATTTATATCTTGAAATAGACTCTTTAGGAAAACTTTCAACGAAGCTCTATGACAAAAAATGATGACATCAACTTTCCAATAGCTATCAATATTCTGTCTGCTCCAGCTTATGGAGTTAATGTATCACAATTGATTTGTTATTCAAGAGCTTGCAGGACTTACATCGATTTCCTTAGCAGAGCGTCACGTCTGACACAAAAACTGCTTACACAGGGTTATGTGTCTCTCCGGTTGCTGTCTTCATCCCAGAAATTTTACGGAAGACATCATGCGCTTATAGACAATTATGAGTGCAGATGTTGGTTTGTTTGCCTTCCTTCATCTGATTTGACACACTGATTTGACTGTTGGCAATGTGACTGTTGTGCTATAGCAAGCAGCATGAACTGCTTACTCTTTCATAGCACCTGAGTTCACTCTCGTTACGACTAGAGTTCGCGTTGTTAATTGATATGCAGTAGTTTTTGTGTTTCCGTGTTTTATATGTTGTCTTTTTTTTGTGTTCTGTTCTCGTTGGTATTTACTGGTTTTGCCTCTGCTCCTTCGGATTTTTGACATTCGGATACTTCTGCTTCTTTCTTAACACTCGATGGTGTCATAAAACAAAAGTCTCAGGGTTGCCCCTAAAAGAAATGCTTTAAACAGTATTTTTATACAAGTAGTATGAAAAACAATATGTTTAAACTTAAGACGATAATGAGATGTGAAATAAGTGTACACAATTGCACAATTCACAATGGTAGACAGCAAGCAGCTTTCAATGTGACCAGTAGACGCTGCTCTTGTATTAATCCTAAATTAAAAATATAATATAGTGTAAAAAAAAAATCCTAAAGTATGTTTACAATAAACAACGTTAGCTAGTTTCGAATTATTAAACAATTTCATCTCTCTTTTCTTGTCCCTACAGAAGTAATGTGTCTATCAGTAGAGAAAAATAGAAAAGGAACACTTAAATGTAAACCAACAGAACAGATAGATATATTACAAGTATATTTTGATAATAATAACTGTATTGGAAGTTACCTGCCATCCAACAAGAAATACAGGAATGTTAGCGACGTGGATTTAGCTTTACATGGAAATGTATCAATTCAAGAGATATGGTATCATGGTCAACAATCTACGTATGAAAATATTCTATATATATGCAATGGTAAGATTTTGCAACATTCTTTTTACTTAGAATATAAGATAGTTTTGTTTTATTCTTTGAAATTTACATTCTGTTCAATACTCTCCAACTGTCGAGTAAAATATTTTTAAATCAAACCTGCCATATTTTCAGTTGTACTTTATTTTAATTCTGTTTTACGTTGCTAAATGTTCATTCCGATAATGTTTAGACCATCGTCAATTTATTTGGTTCTTATTGGTTTGACATTTTGAAGAATGTTCTCTATTTTGTACATGTATTGCAGAGATTTCAGACTCAGATTACGATGTGACAACATCTTCACAAGGGGTGGATGAACGTTTTATTCTTATAAGTGCTCAAACAGGTACAGTGATATATTAAAGTTAGTGCCTCACAAGACGATTAATCATTTGGCTTGATAAGGCCTTTAGTTGAAATAAAAACATTGCATGTGTTTCAATCTGGCTGTTTGAATTTAATATTAAATATGTTCATTTTGTTATTTCTATAGAAAACCTATATATGATTCAAACATATTAAACGTGTTTTCTTTGTGAAAGACATTTGAAAAGAATTAGCAACTGCTGTAATAATAAATAAATAATGTATATATGTACATTTTTTGTAGTAAGCCAAGTGACTGTTTATTACGTTGATAAGGGAAAACAATAATGCCGCCATAACCCCCCTCCAAAAAACAACAAGTTACTGGGACTTGTAATGACAACAAACTTTGAGGGTCCTGACTGGATGCAGTAAATCAGCATAATACAACAAAGCAACATATCCGTTGTGCAGTTTGATCTCTTTCAGTAATAAGTACTGTAAAAGTCAGACTATTTTGATAACTACAACGTATAAAATTACTCTTACTCTTACAGTGTGGATTATCGCTGGCAGTGTGGTCGGTCTTGTTATATTTGTCACAGTGACAGTGTGCTGTATTTGCTGCAGGTAATATTTTAAGTTATAATAATGAACAATATTTCAAAAGAAGAATTTCAGAACAGACGAAGGTCATAGTTGTGAAAACAGTTGGCGATAAGTAAGTGATCGAACAAATATAAACTGCATATGAATTTACAAGTCAGAAAAAGACAAAGACAATAAAGCACATCTGTGTTGGATACTTTTTGCATGGTTTGGTTTGTAGTTGCGGGATTCGCCTCCGGTGCGCCGAGCATGCATAAGCATGCAGAAATACCAATGTGGCATCCGATTTTGTCAATTTAACTTATATTTATGATGAGTAATTTTACGAATCATCTTAACAAAATACAAATACCAAATCGGGTATAAAAACGGTTAATTTGGCTATGCTGTATATCAAAATTTCAAGGAGTAATCTTTCACCATCACCATTTGAATCAAAACATTGGAAGGTCATAAACCAAACGTAATGAATAAAAAGTACTCAAGGCCAAAAGGTTTAAGCAGGGAAGCCAAATCCAGCACCGAGGATATCGACCATTTACAGTACAAGGAAAGAAACTGTGTAATAAATATTTTTTTGCTTCATTATTAGACGATGGATCTACAAAAGGCGAGGAAACGAAACTCAGACGAAGAACAGATTACATTCTCAGAATGATACTAGAAACTATCTTACTGTTGTGCCTACCATGCAGGAAATTTCAGAAGCTAGAAACACAGACAGAATAGATAGATATGTCGAGCTAGGAAAACGTCCGAACAATTACATCAACCAAAACGGTTATGATCAATTAGTGAAACCTTATTATAATGCGTTTAGTGGACCATACGAAAATAAATAATTTGTTTAGAGCAAGGCACTGTTTGTTTGCGTCCTTTTTGAAATACATTTTCAAAATGGCTACATCAAGTCCAAGATTCTCTCAATCCCAACATATGACCTGTCTTTCACGGGACGACTCCTTATAGGAGTTATTTCCCCTCCATCGTCAAAATTGATCATTTTCACAGTTTTTGGACTTTATATTGAAAACTGTAAGTGCTAGAGGAATAGTTATCATTGCAAAATTGTTCAGCTCATCGAGATCTACAAAAATGATTTCAGGGTCAAAATTGTCAGATCAATCGTTTAAGAGTTATCCCCCTTTAACTGATTTTTCTATCAATTTTAACTGATATTTAAAAATCTTCTTCTCTGAAACCACTGATGGGATTGCTTTGAAACTTTGTACACTTGATCTTTAGGATGTCCTCTACTAAGTTTTTGTAATTTGTGAATGTCGACTAATCAACATGGCCGCTGTCTCTAAAAATAGAACAAAGGGGTTAGACCATAGTATTTAGCTTATAGCTCAAAAAGTACAAGAGATAAAGAAAATCCGAAGCAACCTACTTTATTCAGCATCAAAAGTTCTACAAAACTCTTCATTGAGTCAAAGTTGTAGGACGACTCCTTATAGGAGTTATTTCCCCTTAATCGTCAAAAATGACCATTTTCACAGTTTTTGGACTTTATCTTGAAAATTGTAAGTGCTCGAGGAAAAGTTAGCATTGCAAAATTGTTCAGCTCATTGAGATTTACAAAAATGATTTCAGGGTCAAAATTGTCAGATCAACCGTTTAAGAGTTATCCCCCTTTAACTGATTTTTCTTTCAATTTTAACTGATATTTAAAAATCTTCTCTGAAACCACTGGTGGGATTGCATTGAAACTTTGTTCACTTGATCTTTAGAATGTCCTCTACCAAGTTTGTGAAATTTATGAACGTCTACCAACCAACACGGCTGTCGTTACTAAAAGTAGAACAAGGGGGTCAGACCATAGTTTTTAGCTTATAGCTCAAAAAGTATAAGAGATAGAGAAAATCCGAAGCAACATTCCTTCTTCAGCATCAAAAGCTCTACGAAACTCTTCATTAGGTCAAAGTTGTGGGACGACTCCTCATAGGAGTTATTTCCCCTTAATTGTCAAAATTGACCATTTTCACAGTTTTTGGACTTTATCTTAAAAGCCATAAGAGTTAGAGGAATAGTTAGCATTGCATAATTGTTCAGCTCATTAAATAAAGGTAATAACAAAACTGCCGAACTTGAATGATCAATCTCATAGTCCAGAGAAAATGACAAAAACGAATCAGTCACACCGGAGAATTGGTGGATCGCAATGGTCCTGACTTGGTACAGGCATTTCAAACGAAATGGTGGGTTAAACCAGGTTTTATGGCGCCAAACCTCCCTCTTCCATTGCGATCTTAGGATCCGGAAATGACCATAGAACACAACATAGTTGTGAGACACAATAGGGATATTGAGGTGATCATCTCAGTACAGCAGACCAGTCAAACACTAATTAAAACAATTAACTATCATATCTTTTAACTCAATTTTGAACTTTTCTACTAGTGGCTGATAACGAAGAAAGATTTTTTTAGTGATCGTATGAGACGTATTTTCTTATAGCCTTGCCCCAAAAAGTCGGTCACGAAGAAATCAGTGTCTGATCAAAAAATCTGTGAAATGTGTGCAAGCTCTGGCATATCGAATAAGTTGTGAAATATAAACACCGTATGCAGGAGAAGTAGGTATATTGCTCTGTAGATTAGGAAAATTAATAATTTGAAAATTAAAATCGTCTCGTTTATAGTTAATTTTTGTACTGAGATGACCACCTGGGTCAAATTTGAGGTGCAAATCCAAGAAAGACGTGAAGCAATTTGATTCGGTGGTCTCTTTAATCTCCAATTCCGGAGGATATATTTGAAGGAATCCAACTACCAAATGAAGTGTTATTGACAGAAAGGACATCATCAATATATCTGAATGCAAGATTAAATTATCTTGCCTCTTTCATCTTCTTGTTTTTTACGAGTCCCTGAAGAAATTCAGTCTCGTAAGAGTATAAAAACAAATCGGCGAGGAGAGGAGCACAGTTTGTGCCCATTGGAATGCCGATTTTTTGTTGAAAAATCTCTCCTCCGAAGGCGACAAATATGTTGTCAATGAGGAAATCAAGCATACTGCAAACTTGTTCCAGTGTGTAACAAATTTTATCTTTGAAAGATGTTTTGGAAAAGAATGTAGAATTATAACCCAAAACAACGAAATTCCTAGAGTTTGAAAAGGCTTTTTTGAGAAGTTTTTTCAGGCGACATTTTAGTTTTTCGTGTGGCAAGGTAGTGTATAAAGTCGAACGTTTTAAAGAGTGAACCTCAGAAAATGATCTAGATTTAAAATGATCTAACAAATCTTTTGAGTTCTTCAAAATCCACATATGGTTAATTCCACTACGATTATAAATAGTGTCGCAGTATGCTTGTTGACCTTCTTTGACAGCAGACAAGATTTTAGTTAAATGAACGGACAGCTGTGTAGTTGAACATGATGAAGATCCAGCTATATACCTTTCTTTGAACGGATTTTTGTGAAATTTAGGTATCCAGTACAAATATGGTAACTCTTTATGTTCCTCTTTCATTGGAATATTGAAAGAGGACATAAAAGAGCTATGGTTGGCTATGATTTCATCTTTGTTTAATGTAGGCCGTTTGTATGTAGCACTAGCGAAAGTATTACCATCAATGCCTAGTTCTTTTATTAGACAATTGTAATAATGTGCTTTACATACAAAAACAATATTATTGGAAGCCTTGTCTGCTGGCGTGACAACATATATACCTGTCATGTAAGGAAGAGAGACAATTGAGAGCTTCACGATCTCTAAATACAGAAGAGGGCCGGGGGTTCACACATTTGCGAAGTTTGTCTATTCGGCTTCGTACAAGAGATCGGATAGTCCCTACCCAGCCCGACAGTGATTCAAGCTCTGGTTCTTGGTCCTTTTCCCTCTTTATCCAGGCTCTAGCATACACAAATGATTTCTGGGTCAAAATTGTCAGATCATCCTTTTAAGTGTTTTCAATCAATTTTAACTTGTTTGGTTTTTTTTCAAATGGAAGGCTTTGTAATTTTGTAATCTTGTTCTTAAAAAGTGTTTTCTACCCTAACTAGTTTCTTTAATGTTTAATACTTACCAAGTACATGTAGACCATGTTGCACACTAGGTAAGAGGCTTTAGCATCAGAGATCAGGTGAGCGATTCAGGCTCCTGGGAGCCTCTAGTTTACTGTTCATATTTGGTGAATTACACTGTTTAGATCCAAACAGTTTCATAAAATTTCATTGGGACTTTTTGCATGAAAGAAGCAGAGGTACCAATGGGGCATCAGTGAGTGGGTTGGTGTTTTACGCCCTTGCAACGCATAGTAACACATGATTATAACATACAATCAACATATTTATCAACAGGAATCATGACATTTCATATGTATGAAAACACTCATCGTCTTTTAAAAGTATAACCAAAAGTTCGGAAATGTTAGAAGTAAGTACTAGGAGTTGCACAGCTGGAAAAGAAAAAAAATTATGTACGTTTAAAGGTATTATAAACATCTTTTTTTTTAAATATCTACATGAATATGTGGTCATGGCTACTCTTCCGGAGCTCCTGAGATCACTCTTGTTTCGACTGGAGTTCGCGTTGTTGATTGATATTCAGTTATTTTGTGTGTCCATGTTTTACATGTTGTCTGGTTTTTTTTGTCCCGTTCTTGTTGGTGTTTACTGGTTTTGTCTCTGCCCTTTCGGACTTTTGACATTAGGATGCCCCATTGGTACCTCTGCTTCCTGCATATAGTTTTTTTTACAAATGATATGAGTTATTCAATCCCTTTCCGAAATATGAGGAAACCCCTAGCTTTAGTCGTGTTTTGGATTAAATGTGAATATGACAGCTTGATAAATGTTTGTGTTTGTGAAAACACCCAATTTTATCCTTTATGGGTATTTCCATGTTTACTTGACCTGTCATTTCGAAGTTTGGTTCTCAGTTTGATTATAACGAAGGCTTTATCACACTAAATACTTCCCCATACCTTTCCCGTTACCCAAGGAATATATAAACAAAGATGATGATCCTTATCTAAGGTAAATCGTAAACTTCATAATTAAACATTTTAATATAAGAGGATGAAGATAGCAGATATTTTATCTGTTTGGATTTCTTTACTTTGTCCTTTAAGCAAAGGATTGTCTTCAGGTAAGTTAATATGCCTCTAGCATTATCCTCCGGTAAGTTATGCTAATACCCCCTTCACTTATACGAGATCTCCTTACGAGTTGTTACGATTTTCAGAATGTATAGTTTTACGAGTTCTTGCGAGATTTTCTTCCAACCTTTTTACGATCCATTTCCGAGTTGCCACGATTTTGTCAGTTGTGCGGAAATTTTACGAACTCCCGTCCAGCGACGATTCGAATTTCATTTTTGACGTGTTTACGAGCATGTTACGGTGTCTTTTCGACGTCATTACGAGTGAATTGTATTATTGAAAAGGATATCGTAACAAACTCGCAAACCACTCGTAAAAGAAGTCCTTTGCGAGGTCTTCCCGAGTAAGTTACGAGTGAAGGCGAGTCATTTAGATCTCTACGAGTTCTTTACGAGTTATTTTCTATGGGTTTACGAGTTAAATTATGACATTGTTGCTTTTTCAACTCGTAAAAGTCTTACGAGGATTTTTGACATTTACGGAAACGTCTACATGCCATCATTTGCGTTGTTCGACTGTTCATAACACGTAAATCTTCACGAGTTCTCTCAGTTATTTGATATTATTACGTGTTCGATTTCACGCAATATCGTCTTATATACCAATATTAAGTGTTTTGTATTATGCATTTGTATTTTACATTCCACGGAAAGCTCACTTGACTTTGGTCGTTTTTACGTTTTATGAACAGTCGAACAACGCAAATGATGGCACGTAGACGTTTCCGTAGACATTTGACATGTAAAAAATCCTTGTAAAACTTTCACGATTTCACACGAGCTAGAAAGACTTGTTTACGAGTAACAAAGAGTGCTTTACAATTCTTCGCGGTCGAATACGAGTAGAAAACTCGTAAAAAACTCTTAAGGAAATCTCGTATATGTGAAGGGGGGTATAAGGCATTATGAAAATAATATTCGTATCGTTTATTTTGATCGGGCGCATTACATTTGGGCTAAAAGTTCAGAAATACAGATTTTCATTTGGGCTAATATCACTCGACGTTTTGGCGAAGTAGAATTTTACCTGAACAGGTAAATAAAGGTAGATATCTATCAAAGTCTTTTTATAGATCATATACATATAGATGAAAAAAAAATCAAATTTTGAGCAAAAAACAAGAACAAAGTGGAATAGAAATGCAAAATACTTGCGTATACCGGTTTGAATTCCTTCTTAATTGTTTAAACTAAATTACAATTGTATTGGTCTTCATATAAACATTTTGCAAGGAATAGAATCTTCATTGTCTTTATTGAATTAAAAGTTACTGTGGCGAAAAAAGAAAATAAATGCTAAGTTATTGATAGATTTTCTTCCGAATAAATGTGACTTGACAGAACAGGGCTATGTCTTTGAATTGCACAACCTCAAAATGCTAAGTTCCAATAAGGACTAGACGTGAATGATGCATGATGTTGAAGTCAAACTTGACCGACATTCATGAAGGGGGTTAAGCAGACTTTATTTTTCTGTAAATAATAATAAAAAAAGTATACAGAATTTATTAAAATCAACTTGTATTTTACCTGTTATTGTCCAAAAAAGCGTTAGCCCAAACGTTGACTGCTGTTAACCCCAGAGTGTGTTAACCAAACCGAATTGCCAATTAGCCCAAATACGGATCCCCCTTTTGAGCTTACCTTTTCACTGTATCATTGAGCAAACATGCAATGCATAATCTGTTTAATTAAATGAACAGAACGGACCAATTCTAAAATTTACTTTTCTTCGTACATTAAGGTACATGTAAAAACAAAATTACCGGATTGGAATGATCAATCTCAGATATCCTACACAAAAAATGGGGCAAAACAAGGCAGAGACATACCAGATAACTTAAAGATGGCAATGGTCCTGACTTGATTTATTGAAGTATTTCAGAAAACATTGGAGGTCAAAATTAGACAAGTGCATGCAACATGAACATAATATTTTTGTGGTAGCGGTCAGTTTGGTTGGCTTGTATACAAACTAACGCAGGAGTAAAGTTTAATACTTTATTATAACATAAATCACAGGGTTTGGTACATCTAGGAGAGCCAAGGAAAGTGTACAATAGAAAGGCCCTGTAACAAATAATCTCAATAAGATAAAAATGTCAAAAAGAACATACATAGCACATAGCAAAAATAACTGTAAATGCACTTGCCATAATTTATTCAAAAATACCAAGGAAATGAAAATACTTTAAATATCTCAAGATTTAAAGAAATACGTTAATGTTATCTCATTAAACGAAACTCACTTGGACCTAATCAAAAATGTAAATTACGTTAATCTAAATCTTTACTTTGTCAAAATAAAGAAAACTAACAAAAAGTTAAATAAAAGTTAGCTAATTTACTTCGAAATTATCGATGTATATTGAAAAACAAAACAATAAAACTATATTAACTTATAACAAATTATACATGTACCTCACAAATCGTGCAAGTGGCCGTGGTAGTTTAAACCAAATAACTTGGTAGACAATATATACACCTGTCAAATGAATGAGGAGATTTAAATACATGTAGACAGTTATCTGAATGTTTATACTATTCGTTTATTTACATTAAAATAAGACAACTTTCGGACATAACCTTATTTGACCTCTTTCTGCACATCTCGCAAACCGGTTTGTTATTTTATTGAAAAGTTTACCAGTTATTAATTTATTTAAAAGTTACAATGAAAACTACAATGATTTATCTTTTGATTTTTATAACTTTAGTTGAACAAAACCGGTTGTCATATATACGCACATTCATTCCAAAACTCGCTAACGAATAAAATGGTAAAATATTAATTTGACGCAGCATTAATTGAAAATGTGAAATAACATAGCATGCAAGAAAGTAACTTACCTAATAAACCAAAGAAATAAACTCCGAAATGTAGAAGACTTCCAATATATTTCCAGTAAATTCCAAAGATAGAATTGAACAACTGTCTGCTTCGAAATCCAATAGCCGAGAGAGAGATAAACGAGTGCACCTAAAGAATTTAACCGCCAAAAATTATGAACCAATCAGAAACCAAAAAGAGTGCGGTTAAATCAACCATGAAACGAATATAACCGAAGAAAAGTATAAACTACGGAAACCCAGAATGTAAATCGTAAAGCGTCATGTCATTGTCCGAATTCATATCGTCTTTAGTTGATTACAGAATGTAATTAACAATCCTCAAACTAATAAAGAAATACAATCATATAAAAAAATACAAGTATTAACAAATACGAACAAGAAATACAATATGAAATACAAGTCAGTAAAAATACAAATCAAATAGAATAACACACTATCACATTTTAACAGAAGACATTCTCACTACAATCCATTTCGAGTGCCTAACATAATTTAGAATGCTCTCAAACAGGTTCAAAATCCCCCGGAATGTTATTACTTGGTTCTGTTTTTTTTTAATTCTGATTTTATACCATGACTACTTTAAAACTCTTTCATTTCAATTTCTCAGTATTTATTTGTTTCAGAAGAATTTTGTGTGTCGGTTGAAAATAACACTATTGGTGATCTGAATTGTGGACAAAAAACAAATTTTATTATGAAGTGGTATTTTGACAACTTGGATTGTTCCAACAAAGACAGATTTAAGAATAATCAACACGAGGAGAAATTTCTGCCTTTTAGAATCAACACGTCCCTGATATTAGTTACCTTCTACAGTCTAAAATACAGATATGAGAACATTATTTACACCTGCAAAAGCGAAGCAAAAGGTAACACATGATACTAAAAAGTACACTCTTCAAAAGAATACCAGAACTAGTTTTCCTAAAATGTAACAAGAAATTGTCTTCTTTAAATCGTATATGGTAAGACCGATATTTTATTTATAAAGCTTTTTATCGTTTCACCTTCAAAGTGCTTAAAACAATGAATATGAAATATATGAGAACAACTGCTAAATTTGTAATTACAAAAATGAATTTATGTATGTTTTAAATTTTCCTTTAGCTCTTTGTCGTGATTCATAAATCAAATCTGCACAAGCTATTATTTTGTGTGTATTTCATACTTTTGTCATCAAACATGAAGATGGCAGCGGACCCCAAGTGAAGACTGACAGAATGTGTTTATTTTGTAATTTATATGACATCGGATATTAATACTATTATTTTATGAAATGTATTTTTGTTTAAAACGATAGAAAAAATATGTCATTACAATTTTGTTAATCAAATCCTCATCTTAATTGTGTTATTCAAAAGATATAAGCATTCTCAATTGTTTGTCAAAATTTATAAAAAATATATTTTTACTAAATTCGTTCCTCGGGTTAGCTTATTCGTTTACACATAATTATAATTGTAATTGTGTATGTTTGTATTTTCTTTGTAACATATTGTTTATGAGAATAAAGTATTCAAGTATTCAAATTTTCATTCTTCAAAAGAGCAGTGAATTCTGACTATAACTATAAACTTTGATCCACATGTAATTGTTTTTATTTGCAGAATCAGCTGGCAAAACGCTTGATCATTCTACCATATTATACAGCGACGATATGGCGTCTAAGAGAGAAATAAATGTTACAAAGCCGAGAATTGACAAAAGGCATTCGACTCTTAGTAAAAATATAAGTAGGCACTTTGATTATTTTCTAAATGACATGGAATAACGTTGAATCATTTATCAAGAATGTGTCAAATGAAAAGCCATATTTAAAAGTAGACGGGTTTTTGTAATTCTGATTGAACATTTTTGGGGGCTTGCATGTGAATTTTGACAAAATTGTAAAACACAAATTTTACATTTTGGAAATTTAGATTAAGGCATATGAATTATTCATTCTCAACACAAAATTATCACATACAAATATTGAAATAATTAAAGCAAAGGAACATCTTTTATTACTGTTTTTCATTCTTAATTTACAGGAAATGAAGGACTACGCTCACACCACACAGATTGTTCATACATGTATTTATATTTTTTACCGTTATCTTATAATTTACACTCATTTTGCAGCATCATCGGATGTGACTCATCCTGTTCTTTCGACAGTGTTTTATAGCCAGATACATGTAACCACCATGGAAACGATAACAACACAGAAGAATGACAAAAGATATACACTCATTAGTGAACGTATAGGTAAATGGTTTTGGTCTTTATACATGTTTTCAAAGATTTTATCTTAACCGAAACTTTAAGAACAAGTTGTTCCTATAAAAACGACATATCATTAAAAAAATCTACGTTCTCATGTTTGAAAGATCGATTGTCAGACAAAGGAAAACAAATATATCCTGGTGTAAATTAAGAGGGAATAATATGAGATAGGCATTGCCTAAATGCAAACACAGCAAAAATATAAGATGTCAATGAACAGCTTAATTGTATTTTACATACATTGTACCTTTTGAGTTGAAAAAATCTCCCCACTATACCATGAAACATCAAAGATGGATCCTCTTTTTGGCCCTCGTATGACGGAGTTCCATGCCTCAATTGAGGAATAAAATCGTTTAGAATTCCCGAAAAGACTTGGACACTTTTGATGCACTGTTTTGATCGTATTTATTTTTATTTCAATCAGTTCATTTTCTAGAACGTTCAGTTTGTGACGAGGTATTTGGGGCGAATGAGCGTAAAAAATGAATAAAATTTGTTTTACTTAAAAAATGAAGTAACTCATCGCCATCAGAATACTTTTCTCCTTGTTCTATATTTACAAAGAAAATTTTTGGAAGGCGATTAGCAAAATTGGTAATTATTTTCCAATTCACATCAAACCTAAGTGCACGTGAAATGGTGAGAAGCATATCCGGACGAAAAAAAAATATCAGCATTAGGCAATTTTTTTTTTTGCGGGAACTTGCTGTAGAGCTCTCCGCTGTCGGGGGCACTTCGTGCCCGCTACGAGCTGTGCTCGCTATAAGTAGGAGATTCTAGTATATATGTTCATATATGACCCCCCCATATATATGTAAGCAGTTTTCTTTTAAAACTGAAAGGTTTCCATGTTTAAGACTCACTTGATTGCCTGTCGGATATTGTGCTTAAACAGGGAAGAAAAAAAATCTTATGTTGCTATCATTATCTGACAATTTTCTTGCATCTAAACATACCGACTGAACTTTAAAATACCATTACTGTACACTACAAAGTGATTCTAAGTTCCCAACATCTCTAATATCACTTATTCATGTTTTACATATGTTTTGACAGTTTGGATACTAGCATCTAGTTTTCTAGGAATTGTTTTCTGTACAACAGTAATAGGATGTTCCATATACCTACGGTAATTATTCAAGTCTAGAAATCCTGAGATGATTTCAAATATCAGTTAAGTTGCATCAACATCAGTATACAGCTGCTATATCTATGGTATCAGTTCATTGACATAAATTAAAGTACATAATGTAATTTGAAAAAATAGGGCATGTAATGGGACATTAAATGATACCCCGCCACGTTATAACATCAAAAGTTCATAAAATTTATTTTTAAAGTGGCCTATCTCGAAAACTGTTTTTCGGATCATGCTGGAAATTGAACTTGGCCTGTATTTTATTGTACTCAATAGTTCTACAAAATATCATTTGAATCTCATGACGCGTTTTCAAGTTATTGGTCGGAAACTCAAAATTTCATGAAATTTGATTTTTCAAAGTGGCCTATCTCGAAAACTGTTTTTGGATCATGCTGGAAATCGAACTTGACCTGTATTTTATTGTACTAAACAGCTTCGCAAAATATCAATCAAATCCTTTGACGCGTTTTCAAGTTATTGGTCGGAAACCTTCGGGGGACGGACAAACGGACGGACGGACGGACAGACACCGAAAAAAACAGAGGGTATAACATAATACCCTGCCACTTCGTGTGGTGGGGTATAAAAAGGAACTTTCTTATCGACAACACATTTGTACAGTTTCGTGGAGGTGTTTTTTTTTCAGTAGACATTTAGTATCCCAATGGGCACAAATTGTGCACCATTGGTAGCCGATTTGTTTCTTCATTCATATGAAGTGGAGTTCTTACAATCACTTCTAGACAAAAAGGATCGCAGACATGCTTTATCCTTTAACCTCGATCACATTTCGTTATATTGATGATGTCCTTTTGCTAAACAATCCTCGATTTGGTGACTATTTACATCTTATATATCCATAGGAGCTGTGAGATAAAGGTGACCGTCACTACAGATTTTGAATTTATTTCTCGAAATTGACACACTAGGAAAGCTTTGGTACAAAATTCCGTTCGCTCCAGCATGGAGTTTACGTATCACAATTGATTCGTTATTCCAGATCATGTGGGAAGTATAACGGCTTCCTTGATAGAGCTACACGGCTTACAAGCAAATTGTTAACACATGGTACGTTGCTCACATGTTGTTGTCATCACTCAAGAAATTTTACGGAAGACATCATTTGCTTGTAGACAAACACGGGATTTCTATCTATCAGATGAACACAGACGTTGGTTTAACATAGAGTTTTGTAATGTCACCTTTTCAAAATTTGACAAGCGCTAAATCAATCTTTGGCAACGTGACGGGTGTGCTGTAGCAAGCAATAACTACTTACTCTTCCGGAGCACCCGAGTTCATTCTCGTTTTGATTTGGTCTCACGTTGCTGAATGCGGTTTAGTTGTTATGTGTGTTTTTTGTTTCGTTGTGATGTTTTTTTTTTTGTTTACCGATTTCGGTATTACCCCTTTGGAACACCTTTGCTTCTTTCGAGTGTATATGATATTTGAATTGATATGTGATGAGGTAAGACGACTTCAGCTATCTTTTGATTGGTCAGTTACTGAAAGGCTATCGAACCTTTCTTTAGTCGTGGCTATAATCACTACAACGATTATCCCGGCTAAAAATGGTCATGGGTCTCTTACATACTATGACTTTCATTTTTAAAACAGACATAACCATATTATTGTCAAATTGAAATAAAAAGGCAGGACAGTTCTTTGAATTAAAAAACCGGCAGGACGGTGTTTTTGGTTGTAAAATTTATAGTAATTTGATTATTTTTCCGAAAGTAAAAAGGCAGGATGAAGCATATCCATAGCATCCCATAAAAATCAAATGATCGCTCCCTAACGTATAAGAAATACAATGTTTTATGTCTAAACGTCTTTTTCATTCAAAATTTCTTATGGTCATATCATTATATACATGTACAAAAAATCAAGGTTAGAAAATAATCTCAGAGACAATATTTTGGTTCCTAATTGTCCAGACTGAGAGAACCCTTTGAGTGCCAACACTGCCCTGCCTTTTTATTTACTAATTTTTGCATCCTGCCTTTTTATTTCAAATTTCACCATAGCCCCCGTAAAATAAATCAAATGGTTGCTCCCTTAGCGATAAAATTATTTATATAACATAACTTGAAGTTGTTTAAAATTTGACTGACTTTCAATAAGAATTATTTAGAACGTGTTTATATGTATATATATATAGCTTCCATGACAATTTCTACAATTTCCTTTAATTCTAATTGCTTTAGGTTAGTGTTAAAACGTCCCAGGAATTTCAATGCTGAGAAAAGTAAACCAAATAAAGCAAGCAACCATGCAAGCAACACAAATACAGAGACAGTTGGAGAAACGAGCGAAGAAACCGACACAATCAACAGTGCACAAGACGATCATACCAATACGGGAGTGACTGGTGATACAGGGCGTGAGCCCCAGACAGTTCTTACGGTTCCAAATGACCAACTAGATACAGAGACGACAGAAGCAACTTCTGATGAACCCCACACGGGTCCCGTTATTTCCGACAATCAAAACTATATTGAGCCTTGTTATAGATCATCTTCAAATGAAAATTACCATGAGTATGATAACGTGGTGAGAAGATACGATTACATTTTGGAAGGGGAATATGAGAGACTTTGATCAATTTGGTGTCGAATTGTTTATCTATTAGTTTCAAAAACATAACTGAAAAATCACTAACACTTAAAAAAAGTATAAAAAAATATTTGTCCTTTAAAGAATCGTAGCTTCTAAAAAGGGTTATATTATAATATATTATATTATATTAAGTCTGTGGGAGACTTTGGTATTTCTAACTGCATTAGCTGGATGTTCCAGAAAATATCAATGATATATGTCTACCTGCTTTAGTTTTCAGTCCCGTGCGGGGCCCGGGAGGCGAATAGGCCCGCAGCAGCGCTAAGCTTGTCGGTAAAAGTCCACTAAAGAGCGCTCAGAAACCTGACATCGGGTCAGGCCGCTTTGCCCACAAAGCGACTGGGATGTGTGCCCCAGGTGGTTGAATGGGGCAGCCCTGACATCGAAAGATGCGGGGTCGTCAGGCGATAATGCGGAAAACCTGACCGCAAACCATAGTGGTGCACCGCGTTGGGAAAAATGTCACGTTCCTCGCACGTTAAAGAACCCTGCTGCAGGTCTCGGTAAGAGTAGGACCCGTAGGATCCCCATGCAGGAGGCAAAATTTTCCCGTCCCTATCCATCACTCCTTTTTCCAGTGGCAGTCAAAACTCTCCTACCCGATTGGCCTTGTGTCCCTATTTCCTCCACTTCATCATCATTTCATGTTCATTGTATCACCATTTTCATGTTCATCTCCCGGATATAGCCGAAATCGTGCTGCTTGGGAGTAAAGCAATAGCTAACTAACTAACTATCTAACTAAGCTTTAGTTTTCATTATAAGATAAAAAGAACAGAAACACTTTTTACTCCCTAATGTAAAGGTAATAACAAAATAACCGAACTTGGATGATCAATCTCAAATGCTCATATGAGAAGACATTTAAACAAGGAAGACATACCGGAGAAATTGAAGTTCTCAATGGTCCTGACTTGATGCAGGCATTTCAAAAGAAAAGGGGGGGTTAACCTTCCCTTCCATTGCGATTTTTGTGTCCGTAAGGTACACAAAACAAAAACAAAACACGGTTTTTACGACATAATAGTGATATTGAGGTGATCATTTCAGTAAAACAACCAGTCAGACACCAATCAAAACAATCACCAGCTATGTCGGCGAGGAGATGAGCACAGTTTGTGCCCATTGGAATGTTAATTTGTTGTTGAAATGTTTTTTTTAATTCTTATTTTTTTTATAAGACTTTTTAAAAAAATGTAGAATTATAATCTAGAACAACAAAGTTCCTTGAATATATGATTGATCCCACTACGATTATAAATAGTGCCACAGTAAGCTTGTTGTCCTTCTTTGACACCAGACAAGATCTAAGTAAGTTAAACTTGAACATATTTGTAGTTGAACATGATAAAGATCCAGGTATTTACCTTATTTGTACGGATTTTTGTGAAGTTTCGGTATCCATAACAAATACGGTAACTCTGTATGTTCCATCTTCAATTGAATATTTAAAGAGGACTTCCGAAGTTTGTATATTCTGCTGCGTACAAGTGATCGGATAGTTCTTACCCAGTCTGACTCAAGATCTGACTCTTGCAGGAGGCTACATTTCCCGTCCCTACCCATCACTCCTTTTCCAGTGGTAGTCAAAAACTCTCCTACTCGATTGGCCTTGTGTCCTCAACTCAACTTCATCATCATTTCATGTTCATTGTATCACCACTTTCATGTTCATAGCCGATCGAAATCGTGCTGCTTGGGAGTAAAGCAATAACTAACTTACTAACTCTTGGTCCACCTCCCGCTTTTTCCAGGCTCTGGCACAGTCCTCCACAGCGTCCATGATGATCTTAAAGTTATGGTTCCAATTAATACGTTGTGGTTCCCTTAATTTAGGTCCATGGGAAACCACATTTCGTTATCAATCGTTTTCAATTATCTTTAGATCACCCGTGATAGCATGACCAGATGGACCATAGACAAAGAGAGAAATGGAACAGTCGCACGTCAGAGGGGACTTTAAAGTAGTCTTCAATGTTTAGGTCCTGCAATGCCTTTTTGTGGATGAAAATTTTACCGCTGATGGTCCTAGTATAGCGGTAAGAAACAATAGGTGTTGACTGGCTCTTAAAATAAGTAGGGACGATTCAAAATACTGCTGATATTGATAGCGTCAATGCCTTTGTACTTAATGGAATGTGAAGAAATTTTCTGTCCTCGGAACTTAGAGGTTCACTTCTTACGGGTTTAAAAAGACGGAAAAGGGCCACGTCGCAAACGATGCTGGAAAGTCTGTAAGAAGGAACAAATATATCTGTATCTCCCTTTTCCGACCCAAGATCACGAAGGTGTTTAAGTTTCGTGACTCGTAGTAAAATTGAAAGGTACGAACATGGTGGACATCCAGCGGTTGTTGTAGTTTAGTGAGTAGATCATCAAACGTGTCTGATAGAGATCTAGTGTCAGTTTAACCGACAGCAGATCTAGGCTTGTATCGTTTATGACCATGACTACGTGTATGTCTAGCTCTTGGGTCAAACAGGTTCATAACAGTCACTTCACTACATTGTGGGCTGGAAAGATTGCCTACTCCTTTAATATTATCATTACATCCATAAGGCATTGCGGTACCTAAAGTTTTTATCCAGTGTAGCTCTCGGGTTTTTTTTTACGATAAGGTGTTCTAGTATAAGGACTGTGGTGTCGTGGTAAATCTTTTAAATAAAACGAACTTTCGTGTTCAAGTATTGGTCATGGTAAGGCTGATTAAAGTTGTTATACAAAACCCGAAAATCAGAATTTTTATTGTCATACCTATGACCATTCATGCGACAACGTAAAGAGTTTTTGGTTTCACCGACATACAACAGTCCACACAAAGTACACTCAATACCATCAATGACATTTTCGGTAGAACAGTCCAGAGGGTCGTCGAAAAAAGTTTGACAAATTTACCACTTAAATTGCTAGTAAATTCAGGAGAAATAATGAGCATATCGCAGGTCTTACAAGTTGATTTTCTATCGGTTTTAGATTTGCAGGTTTAATAATTTGAAATGAATCTGCAGTTTTGAAATAATAATTACCCTCTGGCTGAACGTATGTCAGATTTGTGGTGTCCTTATGGACATTCCTAGGAACAACTATTTCATTTGTTACCTTGTTCCCAGAGGTAGCAAAAGAGGACCTTAATAACCCGGGTGACGTCCTAGTCGGTGTAAAGTTCTTTATTTTGTTATTCATCATGATTGCTAAGAAAGCTACAAAGTTGCAATGCCCTCGGGGAATTAGACAGCAGCGACATTGGCTTAGTTGTGGTAAATATAGGTTATAACAAAATTAGAGGATCCTGGTAAAGGGTTTCATTTAAAAATGCCACGGGAAGGGTAAAGCTAACAACTTCAATCAAATATTGTAGCGGACCTTTTGCTTGGGTTTATTGTAGCAATCAACACATTTTCTTTATCACAAATTATAATAAAAAATATAAACACACATCGATAATTCTACACCAACATTTTTATAAAGAATAATATAAATACATTTTAGAAAGTAATTAGTTGCGATTGCATTAAAATTGGGTTTATATATATTCTTGTAAACTTTTAAAAAGTCCCCCCCCCCAAAAAAAAAACAAACAAACAAACACAAAAAAAAAACCGTTGGATTAACAAGCATTTAAAACTGTACCTTATATCTATAAAAAAAGTATTGAAAGTATTATCGAATCCAATTTAAATTGGAATACAACAATGAAGTTAATATACACTTTGTAGTTGCACGGACGCACGTGTACGAACGCCACGTGCAATGTCATTGACAGGTGAAAATATTTTAATACGCCGATTTAATTAACCAAATTTTCAATATTTTCATGGATAAAAATATTATTTAACTAAGTTTTCGCGCTTATATATCAATATTTTCTTTACTGGTGCGCATTTTTATGGAATTTTTTTTTCGCTCACCTTTTGTTGTGGCCTCAAACTTCGTGACACTTTATTTACATGTACAAGTGTACACCTTGTTTCGTGAAAGAGGCAGAATTGGGCCACAATTTGAACAGAAAAAAAAAGAGATCTGTAATCTATTGCTGAGGAAATTAACACGAAGAATTGATAGAAATTAGATCCGAAATAACTATATCTTGGTGCTTTAATTTACTTAAATATTTTTGTTGTTTTTGTTGCAGTTTTTGTTCTGCATATACATGTACTAGAAAACTATGCCATTTCAAAACAAAAATACTGATGGACCTTAAGAGGAAAAAAAATTATCGTTACAATGTAGCTAGAATCTATGAGCCACTGCATGCTAACACATATTCCCCCTACCCACTGAATAGATATACACATCAGTCATAAATTGTGAAAGCTAAATATGGGTTTACTAAATATCAAGGCGCTGTGATTGATAGCCTCTGAGCAATTATATTGAAGATAATGTCAAGGTTTAATATTCAATTATATTATGGCGATCAAAAGAAAGAATATGCATTTGAATGTCTCTAAAATAAGCACGTGAGTCGGTGCAAGGTACCAAAAAAATGATAGAAACATTTTATAGAAGAATTCGAAAGAACTGATGGAGATTTCTAAACTCTAAATCAGTTTCATCTTGCAACAGCATCAACCCTTTCGATTTCTCCGCTCTTTACACTTCAATTCCGCATGAACAACTTACGATTGGCACAGATGATAAACAAGAGGCTCCCAGGAGCCTAAATCGCTCACCTGGTCTTGATGTCAACCTTATGAAAAACTTTGTAGAGCTAAATAAGCTGAACATTTAAGCAAGCAAAAGCTTTTCTCTATCTGCAATAGTTTTCATTCTATAGGCCAAAAACACTATTTTTCGCTATTAAGGGGCTGTAACCCATATAAGGGGTCTTCTGACAACTTCCTACCTATGGAGATTTTTGTAGAGCTAAATGAGCTGAACAATTTAGCAAGCAACAACTTTTCTCTATCTGATATAGTTTTCATTCTATAGGCTAAAAACACCTTTTTTCGCCTTTAAGGGTCTGTAACCCCTATAAGGGGTCATCTGACAACTTCGACCCTATGAAGACTTTTGTGGCGCTGAATGAGCTGAACATTAAGCAATTAACAGCTTTTCCCTATCTGCAATAGTTTTCATTCTGTAGGCAAAAAACACCATTCTTCGCCTTTTAAGGGCTGTAACCCCTATAAGGGGTCATCTGACAACTTCGACCCTAAAGACACTTTTGTAGAGCTGAATGAGCTGAACATTTAAGCAAGCAACAGCTTTTCCCTATCTGCAATAGTTTTCATTCTGTAGGCAAAAAACACCATTTTTCGCCTTTTAAGGGCTGTAACCCCTATAAGGGGTCATCTGACAACTTCGACCCTAAAGACACTTTTGTAGAGCTAAATGAGCTGAACATTTAGGCAAGCAACAGCTTTTCTCTATCTGCAATAGTTTTCATTCTATAAGCCAAAAACATGAAAAAATGCTATTTTTCACCTTTCAGGGGCTGTAACCCCTATAAGGGATCATCTGACAACTTCGAACAGATGGTGACTTTAGTAGAACTTTTGATGCTGAAGCAGTAGCGTGGCATCAGATTTCATCTATCTCTTATACTTTTTGATTTACAAGCCAAAAACAGTAGTTTGATCCCCCTGGTCTATTTTTAGTAACGGTGGCCATGTTTTTTGACGGATCAAAAATCGAAACACAAGTTTGGTGCAGGACACCTTAAGGATCATTCATACAAAGTTTCATTAAATTCTGTTCAGTAGTTTCAGAGGAGAAGATTTTTGAAAAATTGTTAACGGACGACAGACGACGACAGACGACGACGACGGACGCCAAGTGATGGCATTAGCTCACCTGGACCTTCGGTCCAGGTGAGCTAAAAATGCTGATGGAAAACGCAGGTACAAATAAATATCTAGTGGTCGATTATACTAACACTTACTTTGTCATCAATGAATCTAAGAAAAAGAACAAATATACAAAAGGTTAAATTATTGACATGCTCACTTTCCTTATCAACAACATCTTTATCAAAGCTTATGTTTGTATTCCGTCGAAGTTATGTTAATTGTTTTTTTTATGTCAATGATTGGGCTTGCATCATATACAGATTATTAATTGAAAAACAGCGAGCAGCGACCACTGGTCACATTGAAGGCTGCTGGCTGTTTTCCATTGTTGATTTTTTAAATTGCCGTTTATATTGTAAGTTGTGTCGCGTACACTTATTCCACATCTCATTATTTTCTATATTTGTTCAGTTTGGTGGACGTGTTTTTCAGCAAATAATAGATCTTCCAAGGGGTACTAATTGTGCACTTTTAATTGGTTGCTGTAATGTTTTTTTTTTCTTTCACATGAAGCAGACTTCTTAAAATCTGTTCTAGACAAAAAAGATCGTAGACTAGCTATCTCTTTTGACCTCACTTTCCGAAATATTGACGATGTCTTTTCGCTGAACAATTCTCGATTTGGTGACTTTCTCCATCTCATATATCCTCAGGAACTTGAGACATAGTCACAACGGATTCTAGGAAGTTTGCTTCATATTTAGATCTACATCTCGAAATAGACTCTTAAGGAAAACTTTCAACAAAGCTCTATGACAAACGTGATGACTTCAACTTTCAAATTGTCAACTTTCCCTTCTCGTGCAACAACATGTTGCAACGGGTGTGCTTTAGCAGGAAGGAACCGCTTACTCTTCCGATGTACCTGAGTTCACTATTGTAACGACTGATTCGCGTTGTTGATTTCTGTTCGGTTTATTTTGTGTTTTTTATGTTTTGTATTTCCTTGTGCTCTTCGATCGTGTGTACCGGTTTTGTCATTGCCCTTTTGGACTTTTGCCACTAGAATGCCCATTGGTGTTCTTTGTTTCTTGCTAGTCCCGTGCGGGGCCTGGGTGGCGAATAGGCCCGCAGCAGAGCCTAGCTTGTCGTAAGAGGCGACTAAGGGTCTTGGGATTCTGACGTCGGGTCAGTGCTCAGCCCACAGAGCAACCAAATGTGTACCCTAGGTGGCTGAATAGGGTGACCCTCGTCCGCAGGGGTTGTCAGGTCTATAATACGGAAATCCTGGCCACTGACCATAGTGGGCCAACGTGTGTGGAGAGTGTCACGCTTCATGTACGTTAAAGACCCCTTTGTGGACCTCCAAGTAGTGCACCACATTGGCTAAATATTCCGCCCCTACCCACCTCTTCTCTTTTCCTGTGGTTCTTCAAAATTTACCGGTCCTTTGTTTCCCACCCCATCCCCATATTTCATTTATCATCATCATTTCATGTTCATTTTATCATCCTTTTCATGTTCATCGCCTGTAAATAACCTATATAGTGTTGCACGGGCGTAAAACACCAACTCACTCACTGTTTCTTGCTAAAAAAGGTTACCCCAAGGACAAAAGTGATGAATTTTTTCGCCTTAAAAATAAAGTTTTCTTCATTTTTTTTTTCAAAATAAGTTAAATTTCGGTTTGTTTTCTTATAAAATAACTATGAGCACACAACTGACCCACAAAAATATTTTACCTGTGAGGTGAGCATCAATATATCAATGTTTCCGAAAATATCTTTGTGGGTCACAAATTTGCTCATTTTTTTAATTTTCACAAAGCATGTAAACATTTTAACCAATTTGAACCAACTTTACAACTTGACTAGATTCATCAATTTTTGCACCCGACGTATCATGCAAAAGCACAAGACCTATCTAAACAAATCTATGCCTTCATCGTTCTATGGCTTATTTTCTTATTGGTAAGTATTCTGAATTTCAAAAATGTGCAAGAAATAAGGGGCATATTAAAATAAGTGCTTCTTATCCTATCTTGACCTTTCCCATTAATACCGAAAGTTAACTTTAAAGTCAGTAAACAGGAAGTAGATATTATGGCGAAAGGCCTTAATTCAATACCTGCGATATAGACATGATACTGAAGTCGCATAAAATTTCAAGCGGCTGCGATAGGTGAACTGTTGTGATTTTTTTATATGAGCTACTTAGTTAGTTGTTTTACTCCAAAGCAACGCGACCTCGGCTATATTCGGGGGGGGGGGGGGGTATACAATGAACATGAAATGACATGAAGTGGAGGAAAGCGGGACACAGTAGCAATCGGGGAGGAGACTGAAAAAGGAGTGATTGGTAGGGACGGGCAATTAATCCTCCTGCATGGGAATCCCACAGGTACTACTCTTACTGATACCTGCAGCACGGTTCTTTAACATGCAAGGAACGTGGCATTTTCCCCCGACACGGTGCACCACTATGGTTTGCGGTCAGGGTTTCGCATTATAGCCTGACGACCCCGGCAATCATTATGACAGGCCAGGGCTGCCCCATTCAACCACCCGGGTGTATATCCAGGTTTCTGAGCGCTCTTTCGTGGGCTTTAATCGACAAGCTTGGCGCTGTTGTTGGCCTATATTCGCCACCCGGAATCTGCACGCACGTTTTTTTTTAATATGATGAAAATTGAGAAAGTTGGTAACAGGAAGTAGATGTAATCCACTGACTGTAGTCTATTCTTCGAATCTAGGGTGCAAATAGCGACCCATTAATTTATTTCTATGCTGTACAAATGGTCTATATACATGTACCCCGGGGGGTACTTCCTATTTATAATCAATGGTATGAGTGTGTCGCAATATAGGATCTATTTTTTCAAGCATCAATGTATAGTATAAGGTTAAACAATTTAGCCCAGCTGTTAGTTACCAACAGGGTTACAAATATGTGAAGCTCAATAATTTTCATCAGTGTAATTATATAGACATAAAATTTTAATCTTAGAATGCTCTAAAATTGAAGGTTCCTGGTCTATTTCAGCTCAAAAAAGTTCTCCCCATTCGGTGAATTTCCTAAGTACGGCTATATATACAGTAATATACGATATTGAGATGTGGAATAAGTGTACGCGACACAACAAACATAAACAAACAGCAATTCAAAAAATCACAACGGAAAACAGCAAGCAGTCTTCAACATGACCATAGGTCACTGCTTACCGTCTTGCATTGGCCCAAGACTTATAATACAATACAAAAGTATCAAAACCAATCCCTAAATCATCAACGAAAGACTCAATTCTTGACATAAAACAGTTAACATAGAATGACAAGGACAAACAAAGGCTTTGGCAAAGTTTCCTGGCTTAGGACAGGCACATATAAAATGTGGCGGGGTTAAACTAGTTTTTTGGATCCAACCTTCCCCCTATTGATTAGCTTGCACAAAGCAACATATAAAAAACACACTGTAAAACTCAATCGACAAAAGTTCAATTCAACAAGAGAGAACCTAAGACAAAATACTGTACGAAAATAACAAGACAAGGAGGAACTCTCTTAAGAACACTCGAAGTTACTGACAACTAGCTAAGAAACATTTATCGATTGATGTAAAAGAATCAAATACATCAGTTCTAAATCCGACACCCCACGTCAAAACAATGAATGATTAAGAGTTGTATCACCATACAGAACCGACATACTTGATCGCTGTGGTGCTTATAAATAATACAGTGGATAAAAAGTGAAAAATTTAACGTTTTAAAGTTACTATCAAGCTATCAATATTTCTGCCAAAACATACCAAATGCAAAGATTTTACTAAAACATTGAATTCGTATCCTTTTTTCAAAAGGTTTTTAAGCCAGTTTTTTATTTCCATAAGGTTATTTTTGAATTTTTGTGCTTTATAAACTACATTGCTATAAAAGTCAGGATGAGATATTCCTTTAACAATCAGAAATCTACGTGTACAATCAAATTTTTCGATGAGATGTCCATATTTATGTGCAAATTTTGTAAAAGATTTGACTAATTTGTGGTAACGGTAACCTTGTTTTAGCAATTTTTCTGTAATAAAACGGTTTTTATCATTAAAATCAGAGACATCACTGCAAATGCGAGCATACCTGACTAATTGTGAAATGTATACCCCGTAAGCTGGAGCTAATGGTACGTCTCCTTCAAGAAACGGAAAATTAACTATTGGGAATGAAAAGTCATCCCGTTTATCATATACTTTAGTGTGTAATCTACCATTGATAATGCTTAAGTCCAAATATGTATACCAAAGCATTTTATATATAAGGGTAACTTTCAACTTGTAGAGCTTAAACAGCAAAAGGTTTTTTTTTCTCTATCTGCAATAGTTTTCATTCTGCAAGGCAAAAACATGAAAAAATGCTATTGTTGACATATAAAGGGTCATAACCCCAATAAGGGGTAATCTGACATTTACGACCCAATGGAGTTTTTTGTAGAGCTTAATGAGCTGAAATTTTAAGCAAGCAACAGCTTTTTCTCGATTGCAATAAATTTCATTCTATAGACCAAAAACATGAAAATACATCATTTTTGCCCTTAAAAGGACCATAACCCTTATAAGGGGGACTACAAGGAGTCATCTGACAACTTCGACCCAATGGAGACTTTTGTAGATCTTTTGATGCTGAAGGACGGTTGCATCAGATTTTCTTTGTCTCTTTCACTTTTTGATTTACAAGCAAAAACTAGAGGCTCCAAGGAGCCTGAATCGCTCACCTTGTATTCGATGATACTTATAAGCTGGATATTTTTACAAAAGACTGCTACTCTGTGAAATGATCAATTTTAACGTTCTAAGGGAAACAACTCCTATCAAGAAAGGTTTTACAACTTAAATGGGCACAAATTGTGCACCAATGCTTGCCGATTTGTTTCTTCATTCATATGAAGCGGACTTCTTACAATCACTTCTAGACAAATAGGACCACAAACTTGCTTTATCCTTCAATCTCACATTTCGTTATATTGATGATGTCCTTTCACTAAACAATCCTCGATTTGGTGACTATTTACATCTCATATATCCGAAGGAACTTGAGATAAAGGACACTACAGATTCTAGGAGGTCCGCTTCATATCTGGATCTATTTCTCGAAATTGACACACAAGGAAGGCTTTGTACAAAGCTCTATGACAAACGTGATGACTTCAACTTTCCAATAGTTAACTTTCCCTTTCTGTGTAGCAACATTCCGTCCGCTCCAGCATATGGAGTTTACGTATCACAATTGATTCGCTATTCCAGAGCATGTGCGGAGTACAACGACTTCCTTGATGGAGCCACACGGCTGACAAGCAAATTGTTAATACAGGGGTACGTTGCTCCCAGATTGTTGTCATCACTCAAGAAATTTTACGGACGACATCATGTGCTTGTATACAAATACGGGATTTCTATCTCTCAGATGAGCACAGATGTTGGTTTGACATAGACATGATAGAGTTTTGTAATGTCATCCTTTCCGGATTTGACCAACACTTAATCGATCTTTGGCAACGTGACGGGTGTGCTATAGCAAGCAGGAACTGCTTACTCTTCCGGAGCACCTGAGTTCACTCTCGTTATGACTTGAGTTCGCGTTGCTGAATGCGGTTTTGTTGTTATGTGTGTTTGTGTTTTATGTTGTTATGTAGTTTGTTTTGTTGTGATGATTTTTGTCTGCCGGTTTTGTCTTTGTCTTTACGGTTTTATGATACTGATTACCTCTTTGGTACACCTTTGCTTCTTTCATACCACTGGGTCGATGTCTCTGCTGGTGGACATTTGTCCCCGAGGACATCATCAGCCCAGTAGCTACAATAGCATGATTACAAAGAACCAAGCACGGATACTGGCTCAGGCGTCGCCCAGTATAAAAAGGCCTGAACCTAACGACGCCACGGACACGGCATCGTTTTGTAAGACAGGTGTCCAAACTATCCCCGTTTCTACAACAATATCACACAAACAGTCTGAAAATCCAGAATTCCAATATAAAAACTCAGATTCAGTCAACAACATACGACAATGCTCTGTACTTTTGGAGGACGTTTTAGACTTTGAAAACATCGAAAGTCATTGCACAATCAAAAAATGTGGAATAAAAAGCTGTAAAACTTGCGCTATTTTAATCACTGATCCACAAATTAACAGCAATTTAACAAACCGCACGTACAGCATCAACAGTTGGGATGATTTGAACTGTACATCTTCAAACGTTATTTACGCACTAGAATGCACTTTAAGCGGATTGATATATGTTGGGTAGACTAAAGGCAGATTGAATGCCCGTATAAGTGGCCACAGATCCGGCATTAACACCGACAAATTCCCTTTCATTTACCAACATTTTAATCAACCGGACCATTCCATCTTGTCCATGAAAGTCCGCATTCTTGAAAAAATATACCATACCACCAACAATCCCACTTAAAGTACGCCATTTCGAAAACAACGAGAAGAATTCTGGATCAGAAGGTTAGGCACCGCTTTACCTTATGGTTGCAACGACAACATTGGCAGTTTAGGGGACTTATCAAGTCCAAGATGCAATGATGTGAACGTGATGAATCTTTTTGAACAGCAGGAAAGGCGCAAACGCAGTCATCGACATCGGAAGTACAATTCACCGAAGGTACATGACGTGTCTATCAATGGACTGCTTTCGTCTATCCAACAACCTCTCGGGATTCATCACATTCGCACTAAATTGTATTCTATTCCTCTTTCCAAACTTCACACACTATACAAGGAATGTCTCGAAAATCCAGTGACTGATTTTAAATCCAACCTGTACCGTCTTACAGCCATTGTTCTTGACATTGGATACAACCGATTATTCAAACCAGTCGGTGTTCCACACGAAAACAACAAGGACAATCGCTCTTTCATTTCTCTTCCATTTTTAAACAAAGGTTTGGATGCCATAAATTTAGGAAACATTTTACACCATAAATCTGTTACAGAACATATCCCTTCTTATTTCAAAGACACAAGTGTTCCCGTCATTTCTTATTCCTATACTTCCACCATTGCACCTAAGGTATTTAACTACAAACAAGTTTTGCGGAATTACCAAATCAACGACCTCAAAGCAAAACCACCAGACTGTTCTTGTGACAAATCCCCATTCAAATATAGTGACTGTCCCTCTGGCCACGTCATTACCGGGGACCTCAACATAGTGGAAAATGACCAACTCCGCGATGTTTTGGCCAAAGGACCAAAATATCGTGAGCCTAGGGCAATCAACTTGAACCATAATTTCAAAACAATTATGGATTCAGTTGAAGACTATGCCAGAAAATGGGCCAAAAATGAACATGAAAAGGAAAGCGACGTTCTTTCTGAGTGGGTAAAGTCTGTGAGGTCGTTGGTTTTGAAAAGGATTAACTCTTTGAAAAGCTCGATGAGCACCAAGGCAACATCTATTTTCAACAACCCTGATGTTGCGAAGACATTGTCCACCTTACATGACAAATGTGTTGTCGTACCTGCTGATAAAGCGCCTAACAACATCATTTTCGTATGCAAAAGACACTATATTGATTGTTTAACAGCTGAATTAGGGGTTGGTTGTACTAGCAAAAGTACCACATATACTGCAACAACACTGTCAAAGGAGGAAATAATCAACAATCATAATTCTGTCATTTCTTCCTTTGGCATTTCTGTTGACAAAAAGAACGATGACGTTCCATCCTTGTATTGGATTCCAAAGTTACATAAAACTCCATACAAGCAACGATTTATTGCTGGGTCATCCAATTGTACAACTAAGCCTCTTTCAGTTTTGTTAACATCAATATTGACGGCAATAAAATCAAGCATTCAAAAGTATTTCGATTGTTGTTACTCTAGAAATGGCGTCAATCAAATGTGGATTCTCAAAAATTCTAAAGAACTGATGGAAAATCTCCATTCTAAGTCATTTTCATCATGTTATAGCATTAAAACGTTTGATTTCTCTACATTATATACTTCAATTCCACATTCACAACTAAAATCTCGTTTGGCACAGCTGATTAAAGGTAGCTTTATCAAAAAGAACGGAAAACGCAGGTACAAGTATTTGGTAGTTGGTTATAAAAAGACTTACTTTGTCATCCAAGAGTCTAGCAAGAGAAACAAATTTACAGAAGATCAAATAATAGAAATGCTCAACTTTCTAATCGACAACATATTTGTACAGTTTGGTGGACTTGTTTTTCAGCAAACAATAGGTATCCCAATGGGCACAAATTGTGCACCATTGCTTGCCGATTTGTTTCTTCATTCATATGAAGCGGACTTCTTACAATCACTTCTAGACAAAAAGGACCACAAACTTGCTTTATCCTTCAATCTCACATTTCGTTATATTGATGATGTCCTTTCACTAAACAATCCTCGATTTGGTGACTATTTACATCTCATATATCCGAAGGAACTTGAGATAAAGGACACTACAGATTCTAGGAGGTCCGCTTCATATCTGGATCTATTTCTCGAAATTGACACACAAGGAAGGCTTTGTACAAAGCTCTATGACAAACGTGATGACTTCAACTTTCCAATAGTTAACTTTCCCTTTCTGTGTAGCAACATTCCGTCCGCTCCAGCATATGGAGTTTACGTATCACAATTGATTCGCTATTCCAGAGCATGTGCGGAGTACAACGACTTCCTTGATAGAGCCACACGGCTGACAAGCAAATTGTTAATACAGGGGTACGTTGCTCCCAGATTGTTGTCATCACTCAAGAAATTTTACGGACGACATCATGTGCTTGTATACAAATACGGGATTTCTATCTCTCAGATGAGCACAGATGTAGGTTTGACATAGAGTTTTGTAATGTCATCCTTTTCCGGATTTGACCAACACTTAATCGATCTTTGGCAACGTGACGGGTGTGCTATAGCAAGCAGGAACTGCTTACTCTTCCGGAGCACCTGAGTTCATTATCGTTTCGACTTGAGTTCGTGTTGCTGAATGCGGTTTTGTTGTTATGTGTGTTTGTGTTTTATGTTGTTATGTGGTTTGTTTTATTGTGATGATTTTTGTCTGCCGGTTTTGTCTTTGTCTTTACGGTTTTATGATACTGATTACCCCTTTGGTACACCTTTGCTTCTTTGATCCTATTTCATAATTTTTAGATCTTTTATGTGCTTGACCATATGCAATTTAAATTTTCAAATATCTTTTATAGTTTTCAAGATATTGGTCTAAAAAAGAGCGAAATTTGAAGAAAAAAAAACAAGAAAAAGGTCAATAACTCCTACAACCATTGTCAGATCTTCAAAAGTTCAGGGCTGGTAGATCTTGATGTGCTAATCAATTTGCAAAAAAACCTGCAATTTACCCTTATGTTCTAATATAAGCCATGGCTGCCATGTGTTTTGTAGAATCAAAATTTTGAACGATTGTTTTGTAGATGACATATATACTACAGAGCAACCCTACCAAGATTCATTACATTTGGCTAAGCGGTTTCAGAGAAGAAGATTTTTGAAAAGTTTGACGACGGACGCCAAATGATGACAAAAGCTCACATTGGCTTCGGCAAGGTGAACTAAAAAAGTAGTCTGTCCCCGCTTGTCTATTTTTAGTATCAGTGGCCATGGTTTTCGACGGATCAAAATTACAAAACACAACTTTAGGGCAGGATACCTTAAGGATCAGTCATATCAAGTTTCATAAAATTCTGATAAGTACTAGTAGAGAGTTCAGAGGTGAAGACTTTTGAATAAAAAGCTTCGCCGAGCGCAGCATGATACGACCGCAACATGTTGAACCCTGTACATTTTAGGCCCAATATGGATAGTCTATTGCTCTGGACACATGCAGCCCATGGTGGACTGACAAAGGTTTTTGACACATGCTTCTCTGATGGACTTTCGACCCAGGGGGTAAAAATATAAATTTTCAATTTTGTATTCTACACTTGAAAAGAATAATGTTTGGGGAAACAATTAAAAATTGAACCAGAATTTTTTTTTAATTATGATTACGGCACCTTAGGTAATGAGCGGAAAAAAAAGTAGGGGTCGCAAAAATTTATTCTTAAATTTAGAATTGCTACTTGGCAAGGATGAAATTGTAAAAAAAAAAATTAATCGGACCAGAAATAAAAAAAGTTACGATTTTGTCAAATTTCATAGCAATCCGATAACTACAACTAAATTTATTGTGGAAACAAACATAGTAGTATTTTTGGCCCTTAATTTCTAAACGAAAAATGGGGGGACCCCCAAAATCAATCCCATTCATCCTTTTTTGGCAAGGAACATCATTGTCAAGTTTCATAGCAATCGAATAACTGGAACTAAAGTTATTGTGGAAACACTAAAAAGTTAACAGACACCGACGACGACGACGACAACGACGACGACAGCATCATACCATAATACGTCCGCAATTTTTTTACGGTCGTATAAAAATTGTTTACAGACCACAATGACGGACGCCAAGTGATGGCAATAGCTCACCTTCGGCTCAGGTAAGCTAAAAACTAGTTTAACCCCGCCACATTTTGTATGTGCCAGTCCGAAGCCGGGCACCATTTGGCCCGGACATTTTTTTGTTTATTGTTATATTCCAAAATGGTTTTTAGATTGGTTTTGAATCTTTTGTATTGTATTTTAGTTTTGGGTCTATGCAAGACGACAAGCATATCGCTGGTCATGTTGAAGATTGTTGGCTGTTTTCCATTGTGATTTTTTAAATTGCCGTTTCTTTATGTTGGTTGTGTCGCATACACTTTTTCCACGTCTCTTTATGGTCTATTACTAGTACTTTATTACGAGCCACACATCTACAGTGCACTGAAGGCAGAAAGGACTTCAGACTCCTCAGTTTACAGTTTTGCTATCCGGGTTCGAGTACAATTTGCATGACACAGAGGCGTTATAAATTTGGAAAGGTACTCCGTCTAGCCTTTTCAGGAGGCCGATTTTGGACTGAAATCCATAGGAATCTCCATACAACGTTTATTCAACGTTGCATGCATACTATGCAATACAGGGTAACAAATGGGGTTTCAATGGAAAGAGCAATCCTTGCCCCACCTTTTGAAAGTATTTTGATCACTCTGGGACTTTTGAGTCGGGGGTTATGGTGCCACAACGTTAGGTACAGTTGACCAAAATTCTTAGACGAAATCCTGAAAATTTAGTGCATTTTTGCCGGTAATGTCAATGAATGTTAATTTCAATCGCATTTCCGGGAGCTATTACTTACGATATAGGTATAAACTGTATATATCTTTGAAGTATAAGTTCCAGAGGACCTAAAATCCCATGATTCATTGAGGTCCATGTATTCGATCCTATTTTCATTCAACGGTGAAAAAAAAGTTCACGAAAAAAAATGTGAAAAATGAGCAAAATGCGGTGCCGTGGGTGCCACAACCACTGGGAAGTGTGAATTCAGAGTAACAACTTGCTGTATAAAAAGTCCAGTGTCCATATTATACAGATATAAAAAAATTATGAAGTTTCGTGCAATAGTTTTCTGGTCAGGGGGAAGCACTTTTTGGTATTTCATGAATTTATGTGAAAAAAATCAAGTAAATTTTGCTGAAAATTCGACATTTTACGTAAGAAGAATTTCTGAACAACAGACAAACCCTAAGTGCAAAACTGTTTAATGTGTCAAAAGATACATATGTGCCAAGAACACAGACCAAAAATCAGATCTTTATAGCGATTCAATCGGCCGTACTAGCCTTTCAAAGTTTGGTGCCACCCGGTGCCGTCTAAAATTTGGCTGATTTTTTGAAATTACGACCGCACCTGCTTAAGCCCAACACCCCTAGCGTCTGTTTGAGTAACCCTACTGCCTAAATATTGCATGTATGCATAGAAGCAATACACATGCATGATATTTTAACTCAGAAGACCTTGATAGAGCTACACGGCTGACAAGCAAATTGTTAACACAGGGGTACGTTGCTCCCAGGTTGTTGTCATCACTCAAGAAATTTACGGACGACATCATGTGCTTGTATGTAAATACGGGATTTCTATCTCTCAGATGAGCACAGATGTTGGTTTGACATAGAGTTTTGTAATGTCATCCTTTCCGGATTTGACCAACACTTAATCGATCTTTGGCAACGTGACGGGTGTGCTATAGCAAGCAGGAACTGCTTACTCTTCCGGAGCACCTGAGTTCACTCTCGTTTCGACTTGAGTTCGCGTTGCTGAATGCGGTTTTGTTGTTATGTGTGTGTGTGTTTCATGTTGTTATGTGGTTTGTTTTGTTGTGATGATTTTTTGTCTGCCGGTTTTGTCTTTGTCTTCACGGTTTTATGATACTGATTACCCCTTTGGTACACCTTTGCTTCTTTCACCGATACTCACTTTTGCCATGATGGGTGCGGTTATCGTATATAGGTTGTTACATATGACATTTAATTAGAATGTGAAAACCACTTAGAGATAAAACTCTATACACCCATGAAGTGATGATAGACATAACCCGTTGACATTCTATTGTTCAGATTGTACCTACCGCTGCATGTCTATTATATAAGAAGCAAAGGTGTACCAAAGGGGTAATCAGTATCATAAAACCGTAAAGACAAAGACAAAACCGGCAGACAAAAATCATCACAACAAAACAAACCACATAACAACATAAAACACAAACACATATAACAACAAAACCGCATTCAGCAACGTGAACTCAAGTCGAAACGAGAGTGAACTCAGGTGCTCCGGAAGAGTAAGCAGTTCCTGCTTGCTATAGCACACCCGTCACGTTGCCAAAGATCGATTAAGTGTTGGTCATATCCGGAAAGGATGACAATACAAAACTCTATGTCAAACCAACATCTGTGCTCATCTGAGAGATAGAAATCCCGTATTTGTATACAAGCACATGATGTCGTCCGTAAAATTTCTTGAGTGATGACAACAACCTGGGAGCAACGTACCCCTGTGTTAACAATTTGCTTGTCAGCCGTGTGGCTCTATCAAGGAAGTCGTTGTACTCCCCACATGCTCTGGAATAGCGAATCAATTGTGATACGTAAACTCCATATGCTGGAGCGGACGGAATGTTGCTACACAGAAAGGGAAAATTAACTATTGGAAAGTTGAAGTCATCACGTTTGTCATAGAGCTTTGTACAAAGCCTTCCTTGTGTGTCAATTTCGAGAAATAGATCCAGATATGAAGCGGACCTCCTAGAATCTGTAGTGTCCTTTATCTCAAGTTCCTTCGGATATATGAGATGTAAATAGTCACCAAATCGAGGATTGTATAGTGAAAGGACATCATCAATATAACGAAATGTGAGATTGAAGGATAATGCAAGTTTGCGGTCCTTTTTGTCTAGAAGTGATTGTAAGAAGTCCGCTTCATATGAATGAAGAAACAAATGTATATATATTTGTAAGAATGTTGATAATATATCAGTGTAGAATAAAATGCTAATCTGAATAGATGCCTTTTACACTCAATACTGTTATAAGTACATAACAGAAATTGGCGACGAGGATTTAAAATTTTGGAAATTTAAAATACTAAAAATGGCTGGACATATAGGAAAAATCGAAAACTTCGATGATAGTAATGAACACTGGACTGCATATATTGAACGTTTAGAACAGTATTTCGTAGTGAATGAAATAGCTGTAGAAAAACGAGTACCAGCATTACTTAGTTTGATTGGGAGTAAAACGTACGCGTTACTGAGGAATTTGACAACGCCAGACTTGCCGAAGGACAAGACTTACGGTGAAATAGTCAAAATCTTAAAAGATCATTTAGCACCTGCTCCATTGGAAATAGCCGAGCGATACCGATTCCACAAACGAGACCAAAAGGAGGGTGAATCTATCCACGAATACGTTGCGCAGATACGTAGATTATCTGAACATTGTAATTTTCCGGATCTCAACAATACATTGAGAGACAGATTAGTGTGTGGATTAAAGTCAGAGCAAATACAAAAGAAACTTTCATCAGTAACAGCACTAAGTTTGGAAAAAGCTATCCAGATTTCGATAGCCATGGAGACAGCTTCAAGGGATGCGTTGGAATTACAAGGAAAGCCGTGCGAGTCCGCAGTACACAAGATTAGAGGCGGTAAACAAAAACCGAAGATGAAAGTACCGGTACCCCAACCAAACTGGAAAGAGAAGAAGAAAATTTTCAAGTGTTACCGATGTAACAAAACAGGACATAAACCCAATGATTGTCGTTTTAAGGACCAAATGTGTTACAAATGCAACAACAAGGGGCACATCCAAGCAGCTTGTAAATTGGGTCCTGGAAAGAGAAAGGTATTTTCCGTAAACGCTGAATACGAACTTAGTCAAGATGATGACACTGGGGTCTATACCGTATATATTGACAATGACAGAAAAAGTGAATTCAATGATGTAGGGAAATACTCCAAAATCGCACTTGATAATGATGAAGGGAATTACTCACAATTATTCGCAAAATGATGAAGGGAATTATCTTCAATTGCAAGATAGTGATGATTCGCAAGATGATGTAGGGATTTACACTGTGAAATCAAATTCAAAAGCAATAACTGTGGATTTATCAATCGATAATAAATTTGTGCAAATGGAAGTAGATACATGCTCATCTATTCCCGAACCGAAAGTTGGAGAAAACTGACATTGTACTACGTACATTTTCAGGCGAAAGGTTAAATCCTTTAGGAGTACTTAACGTCAAAGTGGAATACAATTCACAGATAGATGTATTACCGCTATATGTTGTGTAAAAGGGTGCAGCAACTCTATTCGGAAGAGATTGGTTACGCAAAATTCGACTGGATTGGAATGCTATCAACAAGGTTAGCACTGAAAACGTTAAATCGGAAACAAAGCAATTAATGGATAAGCACAAATCAATATTTAGAGATGAAATAGGCTGTGTCAAAGATATCAAAGGAAATCTTACACTACAAGATAACGCTCAGCCCGTTTTCATGAAGGCACGACCAGTACCGTATGCTATTAAGCCGAAAGTCGAAAAAGAGCTTGATCGTCTAGAAAAAGAAGGGATTATTTCGAAAGTAGCAACGAGTGATTGGGCTACACCAATCGTACCCGTAATGAAGAAATCAGGAGGACTCCGAATATGTGGTGACTTTAAAGTTACAATAAATCAACAACTCAAAGTTGATCAATATCCACTACCCAGGATAGAAGATATACTCGCTACATTGTCCGGAGGAGAGCGATTTTCGAAGATTGACTTGACGCAAGCATATCTGCAACTAGAAATGAACGAAGAATCAAAGAAATATCTGACAATAAACACTCATAAAGGATTGTACCAATACAATCGATTATTGTTTGGAGTCGCGTCAGCGCCTGCCATTTGGCAGAGGACAATCGATCAAATACTTCAAGGGCTACCGAGAGTTCAATGCATACTGGACGACATGGTTATTACTGGAAGAGATGACAAAGAGCATTTAGAAAACCTAGACAAGGTACTACAGAGGTTAGAGGAGTTCAACGTGTCTGTCAACAAGGACAAGTGCAAGTTCTTTGAGAAGGAAATCGAATTCTGTGGTCATGTTATCGATAAATATGGATTACACAAGACGGACGAGAAAATTAGAGCAATTATTAACATGCCACCGCCAGAAAATGTGACACAGGTACGTCAATACCTTGGCTTGATAAATTTTTATCACAAGTTCCTGCCTAACATTGCTACTGTTGTCCATCCTCTACATAAATTGCTGGAGAAAGATCACAAGTGGAACTGGAATGAGGATTGTAAGAGGGCATTTAACGAGTCGAAGATTTTAGTCACATCTGACCAGGTTTTGTGCCACTATGATCCAAATCTTCCTATTCGCCTAGCATGTGACGCTTCGCCGTTCGCTTTAGGAGCCGTACTTTCACACGTGATGAAGGACGGGACAGAACGACCGATCGCCTTTGCATCAAGATCACTTGGTAAGAGCGAACGAAACTACAGTCAAATAGACAAAGAGGCACTAGGAATTGTTTTTGGTGTGAAGAAATTCAACTCGTAAATCTATGGTAGAAAATTCACACTAGTAACCGACCACCAACCGTTGGTTTCCATATTCAATCCACGAAAAGGTATAACAACAACGTCAGCAGCTCGATTACAGAGACATGCTTTATTTTTGAGTGGATATATGTATGACATTGAATATAGGAGTACACACAAGCATGTGAACGCAGATACTCTATCGAGGAATCCAGTGAAATCAAGCAAATCCAAGGAAGAGGAGGATTGCGATGAGGAAGATGTTTTTATACTTGAACAGTTGGATGATGTATGCTTAACAAGCGACAACATAAGAAGAGAGACAATTCGTGACAATACGTTATCACAAGTATATCAACTTGTACAAAAGGGCTGGTCCGTTAACCATGAAAAGGAGTTAACACCATATTTCAATAGACAGAATGAACTTTCGATCGTTCAAGGTTGTTTGCAGTGGGGGATTCGTACTATTATTCCTCACAAATACAGAAAACAAACACTTCAGTTGTTACATTCCGCACACCCAGGAGTGGTGAAAATGAAGTTATTAGCAAGAAGTTATGTTTGGTGGCCGTCCATTGATATTGACATTGAGGCATTAGCTAAAAGCTGTTCAGGATGTCAGAAGCACCAGCGAAATCCAAAACAGGCACCACTGCATCCATGGGAATGGCCATCGGCGCCATGGAAACGTATACACATTGACTTTGCTTGACCATTTATGGATCATATGTTCTTAATTGTGGTCGACGCTCACTCGAAATGGCCAGAAGTTGTACTGATGAACCGTACATCTACAGGACACACAATCAAGGTCTTGAGAGATATATTTGCTAGGACAGGATTGCCTGAGCAAATTGTAAGCGACAATGGACCTCAGTTCGTTTCTGCCGAATTTCAACACTTCACTAAAATGAATGGTATAACGCACTTAAAATCAGCACCATACCATCCGGCGACGAATGGACTTGCAGAACGTTTTGTTCAAACATTTAAACAGAGTATGAAAGCCATGAAAGGAGAAAATTCAGATATCAACAAGAAGCTTACAAATTTCTTACTTTCGTATCGAAATACCGTACACAGCACAACGAATGAAACACCAGCAATGCTATTCTTGGGTCGACAGTTGCGCAATCGTTTAGATTTACTGAAACCAAACATCAGTAGACATGTACAAGACAAGCAGATGAAGTCAGCTATAAAGCCAACAAAAGAGACAATGAGACAATTTGATGAAGGAGATACTGTTTCAGTTCGAGATTACAGAGGAGGAAAGAACAAATGGACAAGTGGACTAATTTTACAACGAAATGGACCTTTGAACTATCAAGTTGAAACAGCAAATGGAAATATCTGGAAACGTCACGCAGACCAGATAATAAAATCAGACTTTAACGATACATCAAAGCAGATCACTGACAATGTAATAGATCACGATGTTATTCAAGACAACACCGAAGAAATTCAACCACAAGATCCTCCATCAAAAGTAGTTGAAAGAAGATATCCGCTACGAAACCGAAAACCTGTTGTGAAATTAAATTTGTGAAAATTTGGTTGTAGTGCCGTATGGGTAATAATAACTCCCATGTGCAACCAAAGTAGGGTTTTAGGGTGTACATAAAGTACAAGTTAGGTTTATATTGTAAAATGCATGATTTGATAGTATTTTTCATATTGAGTTTATTTCATAAATATAGTAAAGATTCAATTAATTTCATTTCATTCAAAAATTCTTACTACTCTGAACTTCGTTGAACTTTTGTAAAATCAGCTGATATTCATGATAGTCTTAATCTAGAAGAGAGGATATGTTACATATGACATTTAATTAGAATGTGAAAACCACTTAGAGATAAAACTCTATACACCCATGAAGTGATGATAGACATAACCCGTTGACATTCTATTGTTCAGATTGTACCTACCGCTGCATGTCTATTATATATTTGTAAGAATGTTGATAATATATCAGTGTAGAATAAAATGCTAATCTGAATAGATGCCTTTTACACTCAATACTGTTATAAGTACATAACATAGGTGATTTTGCAATTTTTTGAATAATTTTGAACTTACAGATATGAAATTGGTGTTGTCTGAACTAGAATAAATTACTGAACAAGATTATACAAAAACATTGAATCTAGGGGGGTCCGGGGTCAAAATATAGGATCACAAAGTTGGCCGACGCTGATTACACAAAAACGTATTTTTTGCGTTTTCAGAGCCTGCCCCTGCAGAAACCATACGTAGTACGGCAGATTTTTTGGCTTTTTTTCTGAAAAGGGCACCCCATAGACTAGAAACATGTAACAAATCAAAGTCTGGCTACTTTTATTAAAATTCGTGTGAAAGCCCTACTCCGTCCCTATGGCTTACTTATAAGATGAAGTGATATCATTTGGTGAGACAAAAATGTTCCCAATACTTATAAATAACAGTTAACATGGTTAAACTATTCTCAGACCAGACTTGCGATCATTTAAATCAAAGTAACATCATTACATCCCACAACCTGGCGACACGTACTAGCAGACACACTCCAGCAAGGAACACCTATGCAGACAATGGAATTCCGAAAGTCCAGGGTGAACTAGCGGTTAGTTAGGGTGTCAGCTACATCGTGATGTGGCAGAGTTGTGTGGTGCAATGAAGTACCTGAATATCGCATTCGCCTTATTGTCATCATCGTGAAAGTTTCAGCCACTAAGCAGTGCTTCCTGACATCCAGATAGCTCCTCAGTTTGAAAACTATTTGTAATCACTGAGCGAAGTTGCGTAGCAGCAAAGTCGCAACTCAATCGCGCCGTTTTTTCTTCACAGGAGCTGTCACTGAATGTATTTCCACGCCACTTAGCACCAAATGAGTAAATAGAAGAATAAAGAGAGAATGAAAGGACAGGAAAACTTAGACAAGAAACAGAGAGTAAAAGGTAGTAAAGTTTTAGAGAACAGAGAGAAGATAGTGACATGCGACCATGCCGAGTTCGAGCGGAAAAAGAATAGAAAGCGGTGTTCCTGAAATATAGTCCGGAATATTTGTCCAGTAGAATTTTTCACTTTTTATATTTTCTTTCAGTTTAAATACAATAATTAAATACAGATATTTGCCACTTTTAAATGTTTTATTGCTCTCTATTAATTGTCTCAAGAGAAATTTACATGTTCTTTGGCAATTTTCCGTTGACCGTTTTCGTTTGTTCAAAACTAAATATAGTAATAATGATCATAATTAATATTAATGATAATAATTAAACCAATAATAATAATAACAAATAATAATAAAGATAATATATATTTCAAATACAATAAAAATAATTGGTTAATACCTGGTGTGTAATAATTATCATAAAAACAAATTAAGTTCACAAAAGTACAAGTATAGAAATGAATAAAGTAATATTTAATATACTTCGGATTTTGAAAAATCTTCCTATGACTGCGAATTTGGAAAAAAAAAATATTTCCAATTCTAAACTATGTTTTGGGGAAGCACATCGAAATGATCATAGTTTAAAAATCGAATAAATGAATACCAGAAAAATATAGTACATGGTCATCATATTATTTACAATTACAAATCACAAAAACAAAAAACTGAATGAAAAACTAAAGAAAGAAACGCATATCTTGTAAGAAAATCCAGTGATGCATTCATTTAGCAAACTGTTCGAACAAATCGTTTACCTTCACAATCTTTTTTATGTACTCCAAACAATATATCTAAATGAAAGTTCATATGTTCTGACATGTGGCGGAAAAAAGACTTTATTTACTGAACAATTTTCTAAATTGACAATTGAGCAAATTGAACACCCTGTTAAAACGCAATTCAAGGTAAGCTGTCTCTGTAAAACTCGAGATTACTTCCTGTTTTCGTTTTCATAATAGTTTTAATTTTATGCATTTCTAATAATTAAATTCTCTTACACAAAAAAACTAACTTTTTGTCTCCTCAAAATGCGACTTAACCCGGAAACTAGTCCAGGCCTAAATTGTCACAGTATAGTTGACACTTCGGTTCCTGGTCATTGAAACGATACAAAAAAAAAAAAAAACTGTCACGGCTGGTATCAACACATTTCGGTACCTGTATGGTCATTACTGTACCGATTCAAAAGTTAATTATGCAAATGTCAAATTACTTCTACTTCTACCCAGTTTCATCACCCGACCATCGCCAATTGATATACAGGGTGCCGCTTTAAAAAGCCTAACGTACATTTCAGCCCATTTAATTTGTATTGGATAAGGAACTAATCATTATTACCTAGGAGGGCTCACCGTTGGTCATTTTGAAAAAAAGAACTTCTTAATTTTTAATCTATCCCAGGAGCCTGAATCGCTCATCTGGTCCTTAGGCCATAAAGATCTCCTATAAGAGGTCATTAGACGACGTCGACCCAATGGAGACTTTTGTACAGCTAAATGAGCTGAAGGTTTAAGTAAGCAACAGCTTTTCTCTATCTGCAAAAGTTTTCATTCGATACATCAAAAACACGAAAAAACGCTATGTTTACCTTTCAAGGCCAATAACCCCTATAAGGGGTCATCTGGCAGCTTTGACCGAAGGGATACTTTTGTAAAGCTTAATGAAACGAATGTTAAGCAAGCAACAGCTTTTCTCTTTCTGCAATAGTTCTCATTCTATAGGGCAAAAAACATGAAAAACGCTATTTTTACGTATAAAAGGCCATAGCCCCTATAAGGGCACATCTGACAGCATTGACCCAATGGAGACATTTGAAGAGCTAAATGAGACGAATGTTTAAGCAAGCTACAGCTTTTCTCTATCTGCAATAGTTTTCATTTTATAGGGCAAAAACATGAAAAAAAAACCCGCTATTTTTTACCTTTAAAGGGCAATAACCACTATACGGGATCATCTGAAAGCTTAGATCCATTGGGGACTTTTGTAGGGCTTAATGAGACGAATGTTTAAGCAAGCAACAGCTTTTCTCTATCTGCAATTATTTTCATTCTATAAGGCAAAAACCTGAAAAAAACCAATATTTTGGACCTTTAAAGGGACATGTGCCCTATAAGGGGTCATCTGACAGCTTTGACCCAATGGAGACTTTTGTAGAGCTTATTACGACGAATGTTAAGCAAGCAACAGCTTTTCTCTATCCGCAATAGTTTTCATTCTATAGGGCAAAAACATGAATAAACCCTATTTTTGACCTTTAAAGGTCAACAACCCCTATAGGGGATCATTTTACAGCTTCGACCCAATGGAGACTTTTGTAGAGCTTTTGATGCTGAAGAAGGAAGTTTGCATCAGATTTTCTTTATATCTTATACTTTCTGATTTACAGGCCAAAACCAGTTGTCTGACACCTCTGGTCTATTTTTAGCAACAGCGGCAATGTTTTATGACGGATCAAAAATCAAAACACAACTTTTGTGCAGGACACCCTATAAGGATCAATCATACCAAGTTTCTTGATTAAATTCTGTTCAGTAGTTTCATAGGAGAAGATTTTTGAGAAAAAAAATGTAAACGGACGACAGACGAAGACGACAACGACGGACGCCAAGACATGGCAATTGCTCGCCTGGACTTCGGTCCAGGTCAGCTAAAAATGATACCTCTTTCTAGACTTTTTTTAATGTGACCGTCTTATCACTGTCGTCACTAGAGCAAACAAATCGTACCTTCCATGTGAATATCAGATACATTTTAAAGTTTCAAAAGTCCGCTACATATAAGTATTCCATTTGAGCGAATGTTTTAAATTGACCCCTGTTTTCATTTGAGCGATTAAAAACAATCATTTGAGCGAATAAAAATACAGGTTCTGTATTTCATGTAGTTTGAATTAATATGTCAATATCCATAATGAATATAATAAACTAAGTGGTGTCTTAGAGTAAAAGATTGATATTAAAAAAATGTTACATTGTACAGATAGGTTCAAGCAAGTTAAACATTATTAATTGATTAAAAGGAGTTTGATTCTTTCATTGGTTCCAAATACAACTTTTGTTCATTTCTTTCAAGAACATATATAGTTCCTGTAACACGTCCGTTTTCCCCGTTTCCGTGTTCAAAACGTAAATACAATATAAGTTTTATTGAAAATAGTTATGAATTATTAGCCCCTTTTCATGCTAACATTATATTTAATTAGGTATGATATTTATTTAATAATCATAGCAAATTCAACTGTGAAAATTCGCTCAAATGAGCCCGAGACTCTCTATCAATGCTTTGTTAGAGTCAATGTGCCATACAAAAAAACACACATTTTTTCGTATGACACATTGGCTTAAAAAAACATCAGTTTACAGGGGGGTTTTACAAGTCCCTCTATTTTTTGTCCTTTTTTTTTGGTGTCACATTGACTCTTACAAAACATTGAAAACCTAATGGCAAGTCGTTTTAAAATTTATTCAATTTCAAGATATTAGATATCTTATTCAAATTGATGTCAATGAGATATCTTATTTAGTTCATAAAATCTTTTATTTCTTTTAGTTATCAAGATATCTCTTACAGTGTCTAAGAAATCTTTAAAAGAAATCATTTTAAAAATATCTTAATTAATTAATAAGATATCTTATTTTGTTTACAAGATATCTTTTTAAATAAACAGGGATTAAATAAAACTTGTTTTGGACATCCCTGAAATAAATAAGATATCTTAATTATATGAAATGAGATATCTTGCATATTTGATAGGCACATGATACGGTTACGGCAAATTTGGACAAAACCGTAACAATAAGAAATTCTTATTGTTACGGCAAAGACGAAAATCGGGAACGGATGACGGGACGAAGACCGAATCATTTACGACCGTAACAATAAGAATTTTCTTATTATTACGGCACTTATATGCGAGCGTAGCGAGCTCACTATTGTAGAGAGTCTGCCATATTGCACGAGACTCAAAATACGATGGTTGAAAATAAATTCTGTCACCGGAAACATTCGATTTTCGGAAGTTTTCGAAAATGTCTGCGCGTGCTGAAAAATTGCGGGAAATAGTAATACTTCGTCCCAAATTATCTCGTCCCAGGCATTATTCGAAATTATCAATGGAATAGATTATACGCTCCCGAAGGGAGCGATAATGGTAGAAATGTCAATATTCTAGTTGTACTATGGGCTCAATTTTCCTTCAACGTCCGGTAAATCACGCGCGGTTTCCCGGACTTTCTGCGTCTTTTTAACGCTTTTTTCTTTGAAAATTCCTGACGTCATTAAGCGCACAAAGGACCCACAAGAAAAGCTACTTTGTTTTTATTTTCGAATTAGAATTTGTTTCAATTAATTGCCCAATAAACATTCGAAAACTTATTTTAGCTTGTAAAATATTTAAGGATACTTTCAAACTTCGGGAGCGTCACAGGTTTAACCTGCATCATATTATGCGAGCGTAGCGAAGCTCACTATTGTAGAGAGTCTGCCAAATTGCACGAGACTCAAAATACTATGGAAGAAAAATCGTTCTCACCGGAAACATTCGATTTTCGGAACTTTTCGAAAATGTCTGCGCGTGCTGAAAAATTGCGGGAAATAGTAATACATCGTCCCAATTTATCTCGTCCCAGGCATTATTCAAAATTATCAATGGAATGGATTATATTTTTGTAAATACGCGAGCTTTTAAGGCAATGTCTTTCTCATATTATTTTTGTATATACGCGAGCTTTTAAGGCAATGCCTTTCTCATATTATGCGAGCGAAGCGAAGCTCACTATTGTAGAGAGTCTGCCAAATTGCTAGAGACTCAAAATACGATGGTTGAAAATAAATTCTGTCTGCTACTCGGAATGCATTGGGAATTTACGAAAAAACCGGGTCTCGCGTTAGCGAGACCCGGTGTTTTCGCTTATTTATTTGCAAACGGTTACAAAACTAAACATTTTGTTGTTGTTAATGGCAAGAACTTTCTCAATAAATAATAACTATCTAACGAACGAAGGCTAGTTGTTTTTTTTAAATATGTTTAATCACTAGCGGACCCTCTTAAATATTGGTCCAGCTGAGAGTATTTTGACAATATTTTCCAGATCCAAATTACGGTTCGACCCAGATTAGGCTGAACCTATTATTATCTTATTTAATATGATGCAGGTTAAACCTGTGACGCTCCCGAAGTTTGAACGTATCCTTAAATATTTTACAAGCTATAATAAGTTTTCAAATGTTTATTGGGCAATTCTTATTCGAAAATAAAAACAAAGTAGCTTTTCTTGTGGGTCCTTTGTGCGCTTAATGACGTCAGGAATTTTCAAAGAAAAAATCGTTAAAAAGACGCAGAAAGTCCGGGAAACCGCGCGTGATTTACCGGACGTTGAAGGAAAATTGAGTCAATAGTACAACTAGAATATTGACATTTCTACCATTATCGCTCCCTTCGGGAGCGTATCACATTGCATCAACATAATTTGTGTTGATTTTGTATCTTTGCGAGCTTTTAGGGCAGAGCCATTCTCATATTAATTACGGCAAACTATATGGTGACGATGTGAAATAAAAAGTGACATATAACATTTCTAAATTCATATAATACAAGCGGGCGAAGGCGAAAAATTCTAATAATCTAAATCATCTATAGACCTGCCGTATTTTAATTCAGCTATATACAGGTCTATGTCTAAATTTAACTCAAAGTAATTTTGATTACTTATGGCACATGCGACACAACCAATACGTGGTTTTCGGGTTTTATTTTATTCCGGTGAAACCATTCAAGGCATCCATCTCAGACTACGGATGGCGCAGTGGGGACATGCGTGCAACAAACTGTGCAGTAGTTCAATTCTGCATTTTTTTTCCTTAGATCAACAAGCATTTTCAAATTGAGTTCCTTCCAACCGCTTTACTCGACTTATGTAAATGTTTTTGTCAAAGATTTGTGTCTGCAAGTCACTTGCCTAAGTTTGAGTTATTTTTTCGGTAACGATTTTGTTGCCATCAATAAGAACAAGCGATACTTCTACATTTGTTTTAAGTATCCTATTGAGCATGCATAAAATGTTAAAAAGTTGCGGAAGAAGTCAATTATGAAATATCTTATGTTTGGTAAATTTGCCGTAATAATAAGTGCCGTAATAATAAGAAAATCTTATTGTTACGGTCGTAAATGATTCGGTCTCTGTCCCGTCATCCGTTCCCGGTTTTCGTCTTTGCCGTAACAATAAGAATTTCTTATTGTTACGGTTTTGCCGTAATCGTATCCTGTGCCTATTTGATAACCATGCAGTTTAATAAGATATCTGATTTATTCAATACGATATCTCGTTTCGTTTATCATGTATATTATTTAATTTATAAGATATCTTTATTTTTATAAGAAATTATACAAGCAAGAAGACAAAACTTGATCCCCACATGGATTTTAATTACCCCCCCCCCCCCCCCCACAAGTAAAACAAACAAACACAGTAAAATAATTTCTGGGGGAATTTATTGTCAGTTAAAAATTAGCTTTACACCGATTTAAGGTTAAATCATTTGTGACCTAAAATTCTATTGGACATTGAAAGGGCAAAGGACACAAAAGAAGCCAATCAATGCTCAAAATTCAGAGACTTATTGAGACGATGTGCAAAATGGCAGTCAGTATAAATACAAATGCCGCGGAGACGAGCAGAAAACACACCGAAGCGGAAATCACGAAGATAAAGATTATTCAAGTGGTGCAAATTAACCCAATATTTCGTTCTATTACAACCAAATTAGTTAAATCGCCTTTCAAACGTTTACGTCGGAACTTTAGTCGATTCAAGTCCTATCTTTTAGAGTTTTTCATTCAAAAATTTAGATTTCGGTGACAAGCATGTTTACTTCAGACTTCCTAGATCGCCATATTTGTATCAACTGAAAAACCATGTAGGAGATTAAAAGACGATAGCAATAAATCTGCAATCATGACAACAAGGTAAAGTGATAAAAAAGGGTTGCAGAGCTTGTTGAAAAAGGGGGAGGGATGCAAACCATTTAACAGTATTATTTTTTAAGCCAAAGTTATCTTATTTCCTAGTGAATATTTTTTGAAATAATATAAGGCAGGTTTAACCAGGAACATTAAATAATCGCGATATGTTCCTGGTTTAACCATATAACTTCAATTATTTCACAAGATCAAATGTTAAACTAAAAAATGACATTTAAAAAAAAAATGTAATGAATTGAAACCATTTCATACATTTTTATTTTATAATGTTAACCTGTGACGCTCCCAAAGTTAAAAAATATCTAAAATTATTTTTTAAGCAAAAATAATTATTGAAAATGTTTATAATGCGATATCTATTCTAACAAAATATATTTGAAAATATAAATAAACTAGCTTTCTCATGGGTTTCATGTGCCCTTCATGACGTTAGAAATTTACAAAGCAAAAAGCGTTAAAATGATGCTGAAAGTTCAGGAAAACAAGCATGCTTTACCGAATGTTGAAAGAAAATTCAGCCCATAGTATAACTAAATTATTGACATTTCTACCATTAGCACTTCCTTCAGGAAAATAAAAAAAACAAATAAGCTTTTCCCATGGTTGACATGTGCACTTAATTTTTTAAAAGAAAAAAGCTTTAAAAAGACGCAGAAATTCTGGGAAACAAGGGTGCTTTGGCCAAACAATCAAAATATGTGTGTTTCCAGTTTCCCTACCTACTCTATTTGTTCATGCCAACCCTAGCCTTTTTATTACCATTATTGCTTAAGCACTTAAACTTGAAATCTTAGCCCCCATTAACTCAAGGTAAAAATTTAAATAAGAAAAATAATAATAAATGCCTACCTACATGACCTAACGACCCTATTTTTTTCAGGCATGAAACCAGAAACATACATTCTTTTTTTTGTCCCAAAACTGACATTAAAGGAAAATTGAGCTCATAGTGTTGACTTCTCTATCATTTTGCTGCCTTCGGTAGCATACTATTTTGAAAACTTGTACTTGACATGTAATGTACATGATGTTAATCCCCACAAATGATTTAAAAAAACTCACAATCATGGTTATAGGTACTGGTGATGACATGGAAAAAAACATTGCTTTGTATTACCTACAAACATGTACACGGGGCTACAATGACTCAGGTCTTTAAACTGTCCTGTTACATCATTGTACATACGAACGTTCAAGATTTAGATGTCATGATGTAAAATACTCAACTTGTGACCAAAACAACCTTGCGCTACTGTACAGATACTCATCATATTGTTTTGAACACTGAATGTTTCCTCATGATTAAATTGTTTTCATTATGATTACCATGGTTACATTGTAGGAAAAAATGTATACTGTTAATATAAGTAGTGAAGGGAACCTACAACCAATTTATTCAAAAATAATATTATTTCTGAAATATTATTATGATTACGTATAATAGAAATCAAGATTAAATCTGTAGAAATACTTTAGAAATAGAGTGTGTTTGAAATTTGAAAATGGTCATGATATAAAATCCATACCTGTATATTTAGGTTAGACAGATTGTTCCTACTGTTAGATACAGGATCTACACCCCTGATAAGGAGATCAGCTGCAGAACAGCTTGGAGAAGTCCAGAAACTACATCCATATGAGTTAAACAACCTACTATCCAAAGTATGTACAATGTAGTTGTCGAACTTGATAATCGTTGCTATTTCATGTATTTACAATGTAGCCCACATTTTCAAATTTGTACAGACAGTTTTCACTCCCTTAAAGATTATCATATGTCATAGCAAATCAGATTGCAAGAAAGATATTCAAGTTAGGCCAAACAAAAAAGTATGTGTGCTTACTGTCACATGCTGAAAAAAATTTGGGTCGGTAAGTAGGAAATTATTTTTTTTACCTGGAGTCTATGGGGGCAGCTTTGTGACTTTAACAGTGCTTAATGGAAAATGTTCAAAAAAAACTTTAGGGTAGGGGGGTAAAAATTAGGTAGGGTTGGGTGACAGTAAACTCACCTACTTTTTTTTGGCCTAAGTTGTTTTGTGAACGAAAAAAAATGAATCCATGGTATTAATGAAGAGATTTACAATGTAATGATTCAGTTGGTATTCAAATGGTACAATTCAATCAGATAAAAGTTTATTGTTATAACCAATGAAGACATTTTAATTTGCAATTCATTAGATAAACAAGAAAAGTAAGACAAGACTTTATTCAATGCTCAGACACATCCAGTGTAACATGAGGTACATGATTAAACAAAACTAACAAATGACAAAATGAAAAGGTGTACAAAAAAAATACAGATAAACAAAAACAGTCACAGAGAAGAAATTACAAATATATCATGTGTATATAATGAAAAGTTATTTCAGGAGATTTGATACATGTTTTATAAACCATGATACTCTTTTCAAAAAGTAGTAATGCATATTATTTGTGAATTCAGGTTCATGGTTTTCTGTGCAGCTCTAGTTGGGAGACAAGGATAGCTGCTGGACAAGCAGTAGAAGCTATCTGTAGAAATGTACAGAAGTTTGAACCTAAGATGGTTGTTAAAGCAGGTTTGTTTGGGTCCTATCTGCAACATACAGTGTAGATATTTATTAAAAAATAGAATAAACATAATTGAACTCAATTTTCTTGTATCCAAAGTATTGTTTTGAGTCATTCTTGTTTGATGGGTCATCTAGACTTTATCTATATCAATGAACTTTTGCTTTAGTGTGTCACAATTTGAAATGTATTAAATCTGTATACTAGAACATTATTTTGCATTTGTGCCATAATAACAGTATGAAATTTGAAACCCTATGCCAAACATCTTTATTAGGGCCCTGCCACGAAAAGTGGCGGTCACCCTATAGTAATCATTTTGTTTGTTTTCCCTTTGTCATGTCCGTCCGAACAATAAGTTTTCTTGATTTTTTTTTTTCAACACTTTGGGGGTGTTAACTCTATTGGGGCCCACAGAGATGTGTCATCTCAATTTAACTTCATTGCTAAGAATATTAACATAAACCACATCTTTATATGTGTATAATAACCTACATATCTGAATGTATGTCAGTCAGAGATCCCACTTAAACAAGTAAACAGAATTTTACTTCTTTAAGTAAACAAAAATTTACTTGTTTAAGTAAAGTATTTTTCTCTGAGCAAAAATTTACCTATACAAGTAAATTTGAAAAACTGTGAGCTCATTTTACTTGTTACACAATATTTTGACAATCAAACAGATAATTTTCTTTAAATGTTTACATCATCTGCTCTATGGTCCATTAAAAATTTCTGATGCGCATGGCTGTCTTCATGGTGCGCATGGCCTTTGAAAATTGCCCTCTTGGGACAATAAATGTTGATTATTTCTCAATTAACTTAAGATAACAGATAATCTCAGTCTGGTAGAGGTTGCTGATATTATTAGCCATATAAATAATCATGAATGAAAGTAAATTGCATGACTAGATAAAGATAATTAAGAAAAGAATGATTTTCTATCATTTTACTTGTACAAGTAAATTAGTGAAAGTCAAAAAAAGGGAGACAATTTCAACTCTTAAAAGTTTACCTATAGAAGTTAAATTTCGTTTACTTGTACAAGTGGGATCTCTGACTGTATGTTGAAATCCAAATGAAAATCTTTAATAGAACTTGAATCTTTTTTTCAGAACCATCAGAATCTGGTACCCCAGAGTTAACAGGAAAATTATTGTTTTCACAATTTGATCTAAACAAAGTACTTGTGTATGGTACATCATTGTTGTGTGCAGAGGAAAAACAGTTTGAACTTGGACAGGAATTCCAAGGTATACAAATAACTCTGGACTTGATTATTGGAATTGTGCACAATAGTTTTAATATCTTTACACAACTACATATAAGTAGCATGTAAAAAAAAATCAAAACAATTCAAAAAACATAAAAATCTTGCTCATAAAAAAACTAAAATGGTGGCACTTCCTGTTGAAAGTGGATGTTTCCCCATGATTTTTTTTTATTGTGATATGATTTTTTTTTCGTCCAAACAAAATCCAGTCTTTTAATCAAATTTATTTATTTGGGCCCTGCAACTTTGTTGCAGACGCCCTATAGTAATCAGTCCGTCCGTCCGTAACAAATTCAGTTTTCCGGACTTTTTTTCTAAACGCTTATAGATAATGAACTGATTTTTGATATGTGAGTTTACCTTGATGAGTTACAGATCAAGTTTGAGTTTCCTGCCGGCTCACAAATTTTTATGGGAGTTATGGCCCTTTGAACTTTGAAAATTCATTAAAATTTCAATTTTCCGCACTTTTTTTCTAAACGCTTATAGATAATGAACTGATTTTTAGTATGTGAGTTTACCTTGATGAGTTACAGATCAAGTTTGAGTTTAATGCCGGTCCACAAGTTTTTATGGGAGTTATGGCCCTTTGAACTTTGAAAATTCATTAAAATTTCAGTTTTCCACACTATTTCTAAACGCTTATAGATAATGAACTGATTTTTGGTATGTGAGTTAACCTTGATGAGTTACAGATCAAGTGTGAGTTTGGTGCCGGTCCACAAGTTTTTATGGGAGTTATGGCCCTTTGAACTTTGAAAATTCATTAAAATTTCAGTTTTCCGCACTTTTTTTCTAAACGCTTATAGATAATGAACTGATTTTTGGTATGTGAGTTAACCTTGATCAGTTACAGATCAAGATTGAGTTTCGTGCTGGTCCACAAATTTTTATGGGAGTTATGGCCCTTTGAACTTTGAAAATTCACTAAAATTTTTGTTTTCTGGACTTTTTTTCTAAACGCTTATAGATAATGAACTGAGTTTTGGTATGTGAGTTTACCTTGATGAGTTACAGATCAAGTTTGAGTTTCGTGCGGGCTCACAAATTTTTATGGGAGTTATGGCCCTTTGAACTTTGAAAATTCATTAAAATTTCAGTTTTCCGCACTTTTTTTCTAAACGCTTATAGATAATGAACTAATTTTTAGTATGTGAGTTTACCTTGATGAGTTACAGAACAAGTTTGAGTTTAATGCCGGTCCACAATTTTTTATGGGAGCGGGGCCCTTGGAGATGGCTATCATCTCCCTGGTATCTAGTTTGTGATGACTATCTCTTTGCTTAATATCCGATTATGACCGAGTTTATATGACAAAAAATCTTTAGGACAAAAACAGCAACCCAACAAAGAACAATTTGTTTTATCATAAGCTTCGATTGTATCAGAGAAATTTCAATTTGATGCTCAATCTTTTTGGTTTGTCAGTATAAGGCCATTTATTAAAAATGAAAAGCATAGTTTTTGGTCTATCTTAATTCAGCATCACACATGTCACTTCTTATGTTAAAAAAAAAGAATGATTTTCTATCATTTTACTTGTACAAGTAAATTAGTGAAAGTCAGAAAAAGGGTGATAATTTTAACTGTTAAAAGTTTACCTATAGAAATTAAAATCTGTTTAGGGCTATCCCAGAAATAAATGTATGGGGGGGGGTCAGAAGGCCACCACCCATACAATTTCAATTATAGTGCCTTCAACCCCCCCCCCCCCCCCATACAATTAATTTTGGAATAGCCCTTACTTGTAGAAGTGGGATCTCTGACTTAATGTTGTGACTTGTATTGTTTTGACTTTCTATCATATATGCAACAACAACAAAGAACAAAACAAAAAATGCTCCATTTAAGAGATTTTGAAACGTATCTTTAAGGGTTAGATGAAAAAGAGAAACTGAGTAGACAGCGACAGATTCTGAACAGAAAACTAGGACTTGACATGGCAGGCAGTCTAAAGCTTGGACTAGATAGTGAATTATTCTCAGACGAGGACCTCAAAACTGGTATCAATACTCCAGATGTCAACCCTTACTCACAAAGAAATGAAAAGGTATCATAAATCAGGCATTTTCATGCATTGAAATCTAAGTACTGATTGATAATTTTGTGGAGGTTAAAAATCAATTAGTGGGGGATCTGGTATAGCAGTATATGTTAATTTCAAATAGGTTTGCATTTGGTTTTAGATGAAAATTTTATCAAAATGAATCAAAGCCCATCTCAGAGTTATCAAAAACCACTAGGAAAATTACCAATGATGTATATATTATCTTGTGTTCATTTGTAAATCACATTTATATATCTTGTTTAAGTCATTAATTTTATCAATGTTTTAACATTTCAGAAGTGTGTTTCAGAGATTGTGAAACAACAGCTTATGGATGTTACTAGTGGTATGAGTGCTAGAGAGAGAAATCGTGCCAAGAGACGTACTAAGATGCTTGCTAAACAGAGATCAAGGGATGTTCAGAGGTAAAGTATATAGGTACTTCATAATGTTTGTAAAAATAGTCAGGACATTAGTAAAACAAACAATTTTAGACTTTTATACTCCCTTTCCTCCCACCACTTTGTTTGGGAGTTATATAGGAATCACAGTCTGTCTGTCCACCTATCTTGTAAGCACAACTCTTTCAAAAACTCATGATGGATTTTGAAACCTAAAAAACTTACATGAAGGAACATTATGTGGAGATATGGATGAAGAATTAACATTGCTGTCAGATATTATTCTGGGGAGATAAATGGACTTAAGTTTCTTCTGCAATGAAAAGTTGAATATAAAGCTTGGGTATCCTTTTCTTTGCTATCTTACAGTATTCCTTCTTAAATATCATGCTGGGTATTTGGACACATGAATCTTGGTGTGACACCAAAAGAAAACAAGATTAGACAACTTTCTAGTTGGCAATATCTAATATTTTCATTCTTCAGTTTTGATTTTCAAACAAAACTAAATGTCTAATCCTTAAAGTTGTCCCACAGTATTTTGTGTGCTGATTTCAAGAGTAATTGAAATATTGGAATTTGACGAAAAAAAAATAAGTTCTACATCTTTCTAACAAAGTTTTTAATTTCTTTTTTTTTCAATTTAGTGAACAGCTTTCATTTGATGCTGAGCCTCCTTTGAAAAAGTCGAGGTCGATGGCTGAGGGTGACAACAGTAACAGCAATGGTAAACTGAATGTAGAGGTCAAGGAAGAGAAACTTATTATAGAAAACAGTGCTGATAATACTCTCAATGTGGAAGAGGTGGGTAAAATTTACTGAGATAATGTAAAGCTAGTTATTATGAATTTATTGCAATCATATCTTTCATTTATTTAGAATTAGCTTCAAGCATAACTGTATAATCAAATTACATGTAACTTCAACTTTATGAAAATTTTAAATAGATTTCAATAATTCATCTAAAATCAACAAAAAGAAGATCGCAATGCAACATAAAAAAAATGCAATAAAGTATTTAAATTATATTTACATAAACATGTATATGAAATAGATTTGAGGAAGTATTTAAAAAAATAATGTATCTGAAATAAGTCTCTTCACAAAAATGATGTTTGTTTAGATCTTTTAAGAAAGATAAATACCTCATATCAATTATGTATTTCTCTTACAGATTGAGGAATGGCCATTTGAATCATTCTGTGAGATGTTAATGAATGACCTGTTCCACAGTTCATGGGAGACGAGACACGGAGCTGCCATAGGTCTAAGGGAGGTTATCAAGAATCATGGCGGTACAGCTGGGTTGTCAATCGATACAGCAGCTGATCAGGTGAGAGAAATGGTTGTATTTCTCTGTTTTATTTACAAGGTTGGGCAGAGTTTAAGTTTCCCAGTCTTTTAGGTAACAATAAAAATAAATTCCCTGAAATAATTGACCCGTGACAAACTGGGTCAATAATATAGACTAATACATGTACATCAAAACCTGTCTAAACACAACCTCTTTAGGAATAGTACTGAAGACTTTGTTCAGAATAGACAGATGTTTGATTTATTCAGGGTAAAAATGAATAAACATTAGGAAAAGGACTGATTATTATTATTTTTTTTCACATTCCAATTGCATTGTCAGTACAAACTATGGGTAGTCTTGCTTTGATTAAACATAAATATTTTTAGCTTTGCATGATTACACAGTTTGTGAAAAGGTTGAACTTGGAAGAAGCCTAGGTCAAAAACACTAGTAGTAATTCACAATTCTAGATAAGAAAAGAAGCCTAGGTCATGAATCAGTATTGCTTCATTGAAAAAGTTTATATGATCTTACTTTTTTATACTAAATTTGTATAAAATTTTATAAATGTATTGAACACAATATTTTCAGGCCACTGGTATCAATCAGTTATGGCTTTCTGATGTGGCATTAAGACTGTTATGTGTGATGGCATTGGACAGATTTGGAGATTTTGTTTCTGATGAGGTATCATATTTACATGTAGTTTGGAAAACAACAACAAAACAAGTATATAACTGATACTGAACTTGGAAATAACATACATGTACATTACATGTATTTCCTTTAGTTTATCGTGTCTTATAATTAAAATGTTTGTTCATTTTAGTCTAGCTAACAAAGATAAACATACTATTGTAAGAGTATTAGTGGTGAAAGTCCTTCATGCATGTCAGAAGTCGTGTTATATGTTTTGCACATTATAACATGTTTATGTCTTGATTAGGGCTGAAATATCGCCAATGGGACACTAAGAAAACAACAATCAATCATATATTTTGTACTGTTATAAAACTCATAAATAGTTATTCTGTTTCTCAAAAAGACAGACTAACGTTCAACACATGTTGAAATCATAGAAAATAATGAGATATGGAATATGTGTATGTCACAGAACCTCCATGAATTTGTAAATCTGAAACTGAACAATGTATTCTTCCATTGTTTGCAGGTAGTAGCCCCTGTCAGGGAATCTTGTGCCCAGTGTTTAGGGGTGCTGATAAAGTACTTGAACTCCCCTGAGGTAGAAGGTGTGGTTGTTGTCCTGTTACAGCTCCTTAGCCAAAGTCAATGGGAGGTCCGACATGGAGGTCTGCTAGGGTTTAAATATCTCCTGGCTGTTAGACAGGTATATGTGAACAGTGTATCATTATGTTTCTAAATTTCAAAGTTTTGGGGTAAATTAAATTAGGTTTCAACATCCACATACATAGAACAAGCAAAACTTCATACCTTTTAACTGGCAGACTTTATTTTCATGCTTCTTCTTTAAGATCATGTCTCAAAGTCAAATTAATTTATATGTTATTTCTTATATTTGAGGAACAAGAATATGTCAAAAAGACATAATGCCCCATCTTGCAATTTGGGACAGACAAACAGACACAAACACAATATGCCCACCTACTTTCGTAGATGGGACATAAAAATACCAAAAAGTAGCTCACAGTTGATAAGGCAATACCAGAGATACTTGAAATACGACAATCAAGACTCACAAGTTGCAATCTGCAATGGAAACATGTGTGAAAATTTAGAATTTTCAAGATTGCTTAAATAAGGTGACTAAAGATTTGTAAAGAAAAAATTTAGGATAAAAAAAAACAACATAAAATAAAAATGTTATAACAATCAATGTTTATATTTAGCTAATGCTATCCATTTTATACAACTAATGATTTCACATCTTTTTCCAAACCGTCAAATTCAGATACAGTCGAAAAACAAAATTGTATCTAAAACAGTAACACATTCTTGCTGTCCTCATTTGACATTATCATTAGTTTCTTTTTACAGGACATGACTGATACCCTATTGCCAGCCATTTTGCCATCTTTATTTTGTGGCATCCAAGACATTAGTGATGATGTAAGAGCTGTGGCAGCAGCTGCTTTAGTTCCTGTGGCAAATAGTTTGATAACACTCATGCCTGCTCAGGTATGGTATATAAATTATTTAGCTTCATCAATAAGATCAAATAGATTGTCATGAGCTTTGTTACAAATACCAACTTATTTTAAAGTTTGATATACATGAATGATGCTTTTAAGTATTATGAAATAAGAAAATATGGAAGCCTATTTTATGCCCTTCGAGATCCTTCTGGTTTTAAACTTATCATTTACCAATATATGAAAATACAGAGTCATACTACAAAAGGAGGATGGTAATTGTTCATGTGTGTACACTTTAGTGACCTTTGTACATTGCTGCATATTGAATTGCCAAATTCGGTCAAACTTCAGAAAAAAATTAGAACTTAAAACTAAAGTAAAGATTAAGTTTAGATGCACATTAGAGACATGATGTAGTTTCTAGTCTTAAGAATATTTTGAATTATAAATATCAGTGTATGTTTTATCCATTCTTCAAAGTTATACCGGTTCTCTTTCTCTTTACCACAGGTTCCCATTGTTGTATCCTGTCTTTGGGAGACTTTACTTGACCTTGATGACCTCACATCATCAACCAATAGTATCATGTCTTTACTGTCCACCATGTTGTCACATCCTCAGTCATCAATACTCAGTTGGTAGGTACTTGACCTTGATGACCTCACATCATCAACCAATAGTATCACACATCCTCAGTCATCAATACTCAGTTGGTAGGTACTTGACCTTGATGACCTCACATCATCAACCAATAGTATCACACATCCTCAGTCATCAATACTCAGTTGGTAGGTACTTGACCTTGATGACCTCACATCATCAACCAATAGTATCATGTCTTTACTGTCCACCATATTGTCACATCCTCAGTCATCAATACTCAGTTGGTAGGTACTTGACCTTGATGACCTCACATCATCAACCAATAGTATCATGTCTTTACTGTCCACCATGTTGTCACATCCTCAGTCATCAATACTCAGTTGGTATGTAACAAAGTAGCTGTTCTATTTACCGTATAGCGGGTTATTTTCATGGGTTGATGGACATCGAGAATATAAATCCCTCAAAAATATTCATCTGATGCAAATCACACAATCATATACAAACTGATTCACAAACTGCAAAAAATAAACCTGCAAAAATATTTCACATACCTTATTACACAAAAACCGTGACAATTTAACCCCGCAAAAATAACCCGCTATACGGTATAACCCAAGCTAGCCTAGGCCTGGTGTAAGGATGAACAGTATTTTATTAGTGTTTCTGTCCTTTAGTACTGTATAGTTGGGGGGGGGGTAAAATTTATGCATGATCTGTATCATGATGTGTGTAAAAAAGATATGCAGTTTGTAAATGTGAAAATATGCCGTAACAGTGGCAGATTCAAGGGGAGCAGAGGGGGCATATGCCTTCCTTTAAAATGAGAGGTTTTTTTTGTATGTAATTGATCAAGCTACTTTAAATTTTCATCACTAAATTAACATTTTTAGGAATTATGCCCCTTCTTTCATGAAACTCTTTGTCTGCCCCTGCGCAAGATGGATATTATGTGGTATTTAATTGAGGTGTTGACCAGATTGGTTAATATTTTAAGCTGATGAAATAAATACTTAAAAAACTGCAAAAGTATTTTGTTTATTAAAATTAACAAAACAATTTCTATTTACAAACTAAAAAATAAATTTTATGGTAGATGTTTATTTCTAGTTTTTGCAGAATACAATCTTCCAACATTTAGTAAACTGTATTACATATGTATTTTCAGGCTTACAACACCCTTAACAGATTTGGTTCCCAGACTCTGGCCATTCCTTCGACATAACATCCCGTCAGTCAGAAAATCAGCATTAGAAACATTCTACACTCTTCTAACAATAGAAACTCCACAGGTAGGGAGAGAATGACATTAGAAATAAGAAATGCAAATGATATACATGTAGGGTCATTAAACTCTGCATGCAATTGTTTTAAAAGTATGCGTTGATTGAAATTTAGTATGTGTATAATAAAAAAATAGTTCACAATACCTAAAAATGTGCACATGGCAATAGTTATTCAATTTTATGCAGAAGGCCTACAGTTTTTACTTTGGTCCATGTGTTTGTCCATCTGTTTGAATATACACTGTAGTCTTTTTTGAACATGGAAACTGAATAGCTATAGATCTTTAAAAAGTTTCATAATAAGCTGTCAAATACCGTATAGCGGGTTATTTTCGAGGTTCGACGAAAATCGCAAAAAAAATCCTGCAAAATATATTATTCTAACGTAAATCATATAACAAACTCATCCAAAATCCGCGAAATTAAACCCACAAAAATTTTTCACACGTCTTTTCAAACAAAACATTGCAAAATTTTCCCCCCGCGAAAATAACCAGCTATACAGTACTTTTGAAAAAAACTTTTTACTACATGGCTTCTACTTACTTTGCCTGTCTGTATTCTAGATTAGAATCAAAATGTTTCATAGTAAGGATGTTTGATTCCTTAGTTTAATTAGACATCTTTTTCTATTCCACAGCATCCTATCTCAGCATGGTTGCCTCTCATACTTAGTGATGCCCTGCGACACATTTATCAGAGGAGTCTCCTAGAGGAAAATAAGGACATCTTAGTCATAGTGAAGAAAGTTTGGAATCAACTTCTGAAGAAATCCCCCTTGGAGCACCTCCTGTCACAGGCCATGCCTTGGTTAGGGGTGTGGTTATCTCAATGCATGCAGCCATCAAATATTCCCTTTGATCCTGTATATATGCTCTCTGCTAGACATAGAATTAGGGTATGTGGGGTAAAGATATATCATTTTTGTTGAAATTGTTTCCTTTCATCAACCTGATATTTATATAAAATATGAAATATAAAAACTTATATTTAAAAAAATGATATAAGACATGTGTCATATAGAAAAAGAAAAGACTTTATATTATTTTATTTTATTACAAATCAATAAGATAATAGATTATATAATTAGAACTGAAACTAAATCTTCCAGAAAACATATAATTAACACTTTTTCTACCTGCACTACTGCATTATTAACATATATTTCTATAATGATATTATAAAAACATTAAACATCACTTTTGGTCTGAATTTTGTCTATTGACTTCCATTGTAGCCCGATGGTGCTAAGAATCAGCCAGTTCTACCTCAACTCTCAGTAAGGACAGAAATCAAGGATTACATAGCTGGAACGGTCACATTGAATGCCTCGGTAATAGAGAGAGATACAGCTGTGCTAAAGGCTAGATTGACTGCTTCTGGGTAAGGAGATTAGTATAGAAATAGGCATTGGCAGATCCAGATTGATCTTCCATTTTACAAACAAATGTTTGGTAGAATACATAGAAAAATAATTGAAGCTCAAACAGGCCCAGACCTCTCTTAAACCAGTTGACCAACTAGCTAATTGTCTATTTACAATACACAAATAATCACTTTAGAATAAAGTAAAAAATGGTTGTGTTGCCTATAGAGGTATAAAACCACTAATTCGCAATCCGGTAGAGGACGAACCTGAATATAGTTCCTATTTTGAGACAATATAGTTCCATCAAAGTATTGACCCAGCTAAAACTATTGTATGCAAATCATTAAACGAGCTTTTATTTGAAAGATGAACATCTTAGAAACAATTTCAGCCCATGTTTGTTCATATATATGCTAAGTGTCAATTTTTAGGATTACTTTTACTTGGGTCTCATTCTTGCCAGAAACATGACTAGAAAGTACCGGACGTTCAGGTTGATTTAAACCGGGAACCAGTTTTTCCCGTTATTGTCTCGCCTGCGACGAAAAGTCGCGGAAGGCGAGACATAGGTATTACTTTCCGGCGGCGGCGGCGGCGGCGTAAACTTTTTTGTAAGACTTTTGTGGACGATGAATTGCTGGAAAAGTATAATAGCTAGGCATCTGATATTTGGTATACAGACAGTTCAGGTTATGGTCTACGCAACTGTCACCATGCCGTGTGACCCTGACCCCATTTTCACGCTCCAGTGACTCTGTGAACTTAGGTGTTTTTTCAGTCTGTAAACTTTTTTGTAAGACTTTTGTGGACGATGAATTGCTGGAAAAGTATAATAGCTAGGCATCTGATATTCGGTATACAGACAGTTCAGGTTATGGTCTACGCAGCTGTCACCATGCCGTGTGACCCTGACCCCATTTTCACGCTCCAGTGACTCTGTGAACTTAGGTGTTTTTTCAGGCTGTAAACTTTTTTGTAAGACTTTTGTGGACGATGAATTGCTGGAAAAGTATAATAGCTAGGCATCTGATATTCGGTATACAGACAGTTCAGGTTATGTTCTACGCAGCTGTCACCATGCCGTGTGACCCTGATCCCATTTTCACGCTCCAGTGACTCTGTGAACTTAGGTCTTTTTTAAGGCCGTAAAGTTTTTTGTAAGACTTTTGTGGACGATGAATTGCTGGAAAAGTATAATAGCTAGGCATCTGATATTTGGTATACAGACAGTTCAGGTTATGGTGTACGCAGCTGTCACCATGCCGTGTGACCCTGACCCCATTTTCACGCTCCAGTGACTCTGTGAACTTAGGTCTTTTTCAGGTAGAAAACTTTTTTGTAAGACTTTTGTGGACGATGAATTGCTGGAAAAGTATAATAGCTAGGCATCTGATATTGGGTATACAGACAGTTCAGGTTATGGTTAACGTAACAGTCCCCATGCCATGTGACCATGACCCCATTTTTAGGGTCCAGTGACTCTGTGAACTTAGGTTTTTTTTTCAGGCAGAAAACTTTTTTTTTGTATGGACAATAAATTGCTTGAAAAGTATAATAGCTAGGCATCTGATACTGGTTATACAGACACAATTTGTGTATATATCAAGAAATGAAAGCTTAGGTGGTTGATTTTAGTGATGGTGCCGGCAGGCGAGACATACTTTTAGTGGCCACACTTGTTCAATGTAAGATGTGCTAGTTTTTGAACTGGAGTGAGCCAAATCATTTGGCATTGAAATATGACTATTGACACTTTATTTGAACTTTAGACAAAAAATCTACAGCATTTTAGAAATGTCCAATTTAACATAGAGATCAATGGGACTCGGAATTAGTGGTTTTATACCTTGTATTGGATGGCTGAGAAAACTTTTTTTCTGAAAAAAGCTACTTTTTCTTTGTAAACAGTTTGGACATAATGTGAATAATATGGAAAAACTACCAAAACAGCATATGTTGTGCATTTTTGAAAAAATTAGCCCCTAAATTGTCTTATCTTTCAAAATTTCCATTTTTGGGTATTTATCTGGCTTACAAATTTCCAAAAGACCCTAAACTTCATGGAATGATATTTTGGTGATTCAGATAGCTTTAAACAATCTTACTTAGCCATTTTATGTCAGTTTTCAACAGATTTGGCTTTTACAAGTTACATTATTGGCAAAATATATGTTCAACATAATGCGGCCAAGTGCACTTTAACAATATTCACCACTGAATATAGAAAACTGTTTGTTTTCCTATTCTTCTGTTATTTTTAAACAAAATTGTCTTTTTTGAGATTCTGAGTAACCATGCTAAGCATTTTAGTAGCTAATAGATGAATGTCTTGGCAAAATCTGTTTTTCTGAGCACAATATTCACCCTCTATTAGGTAACATGGCTCAAATGCAGTGCAGTATTGATATGAAAAGGATGTTTTTAAGGATATTTCTCACAAGTAGAAGAAATGAATAGAGAAACTGAATGATTTATGTGTCTTAAGATTGCAAACAGTGCATTTAGTCCCCTTATTTATTTCAGTTTTGAAAAATTAGTTTTATACATTCAGTTTTGCGCAATGTTATTTGATACGTGTAATGAGTTTTGGTAATTTTAGGCATTGTTTTTAATGTTTTTCTACACAACAATCTTTTAAAGTGACTTTTTACAAACATTAAGGTCTTATGTGGCATCTGGCATGTTTTAAAGCTACAAAAAAGTATCCTAGTGTGATTTTTATTGTTTTTGGTATGTTTTTGCCCATAAAAAGGGGGAGGGCCCTTTAACATATTATTTTCATTATAAAGGACATTATGTTTTACTTTTGCAGGAAAAGACATAAGAAATGTATAATTAATAAACAAACAAATGCAAATGTTCAATCCAGTTGTAAGAAAATAGTAAAGATTTTCCACTTTTCCCCAAAAAATGATATTTTTAGTAATTCAGGATTTTTTGGTTAATCGCATTAAAGTATATGGTCTAAAGGTGGCCCGCAGTAGTTAAAGTTTCTAAGAAACATACATAAAAATAGGTTTTTATTTGTCGCAATAAACCAATTTATGTAAAAAAGGACAACTATCAAGTATTAAAGAGGTTTTTATACGACTGCAAAAAATTGCGGACGTATAATGGTATGATGCTGTCGTCGTCGTCGTTGTCTGTTAACTTTAGTGTATACACGATAACTTTAGTTCTAGTTATCAGAATGCAATGAAATTTCACAATGATATTCCTTACTTTTAAAGGATGGATGGGATTGATTTTAGGGGTCCCACCTGTTTTGGTTTCGAAATTAGGGGCCAAAAAGGGGCCAAAATGCTACTTTTATGTTTGTTGCCACGATAACTTTAGTTCTAGTCATCCTATTGCTTTCTACTTTGGCATTAATGTTCCTTGACATAAAAGGGTGAATGGGAACGATTTTGGGGGTCCCCCCTTTTTTTGTTTCGAAATTAGGGGCCCAAAAGGGGCAAAAAATTCAAATATTTTATTATTTCCACTATCACTTTGTTTCTTACTGGCTTATTGCTGCGAAATTTGTGAAGAATGTTTTTTACAATAAAAGAATGAACCTGATGAACTTTTACGGGCCCCCTTTTTCCCCGTTATGTAATTAGGGGCTAAAAGGGGCCAAAATCGAAACTTTTTATATTAGTGGTCCGATTTTGAAAATTTTTGTTTGCATGTTTGTTCTTGTCAAATAGCGATACAAAATTGAGAATCAATTTTTGCGACCCCTCTTTTCCCCCTTATTATGTAATGAGGGGCCAAAAGGGACTAAAATCATGATTGTTCTTGTCAAATAGTGGTCACAAAATTGAGAATTAATTTTTGCACCCCCCCCCCTTTTCCCCCTATTATGTAATTAGGGCCAAAATGGAAAATTTTTGGTCTAATTTTGATCTCGTTTGGAAAAAATTAATTCCTTTTAAATTGTTAGTGGAACGTCCACCAAAAGCTGCATGTGTCAAAAACCTTTGTCAGTCCACCATGGGCTGCATGTGTCCAGAGCAATTGACTATTCCATATTGGGCCTAAAATGTACAGGGTTCAATATGTTGCGGTCGTATCATGCTGCGCTCGGCGAAGCTTTTTATTTTCTGTTATAGGTATAAAACCACTAATTCGCAATCCGGTAGAGGACGAACCTGAATATAGTTCCTATTTTGAGACAATATAGTTCCATCAAAGTATTGACCCAGCTAAAACTATTGTATGCAAATCATTAAACGAGCTTTTATTTGAAAGATGAACATCTTAGAAACAATTTCAGCCCATGTTTGTTCATATATATGCTAAGTGTCAATTTTTAGGATTACTTTTACTTGGGTCTCATTCTTGCCAGAAACATGACTAGAAAGTACCGGACGTTCAGGTTGATTTAAACCGGGAACCAGTTTTTCCCGTTATTCAATGTAAGATGTGCTAGTTTTTGAACTGGAGTGAGCCAAATCATTTGGCATTGAAATATGACTATTGACACTTTATTTGAACTTTAGACAAAAAATCTACAGCATTTTAGAAATGTCCAATTTAACATAGAGATCAATGGGACTCGGAATTAGTGGTTTTATACCAGATGCACTTATTGAAATATATAATCCAGGGGAGATAATTCAATTTTCTTCTAATAGAAAATAAATATGTAGTGGGAGTATCCTTTTGTGAGCTTGTTATTCCTACTTTATTGTATTATTTATCTAATTTAGGCTCCTTTGTACCTTGTGTAAGTATTTGGCCAGAGATTTTTCAGGGTTTCCTGAGCAGGACTAAAGAAACCTATTGACTCTGTAGCCAAACTATTTCAATGTAGATTTGAATTTGATCTTCTTTAGGCTCCTTGGCACCCTGTGTGAGTATTTGACCAGAGATGTCCCAGGGTTTCCAGCAGGACCAGAGAAGCCCATAGACTCAGTGGTCAAACTGTTTCTCTTCCATCTCAACAACAAGTCGGCAGTCCAGAGATTTGTCATAGGACAAGTGGCATATGAATGGGCTAATGCTAGTCAGGTACATTGTTGTCATGACAAAATTATTTTTAGACCATTAAGCTTATGTTTATAAACTTTAGGTTCGAATATCATCTCATCTTTTAAACTGAACAAACTTGGTAAAATTAAACTCTTTACACTCATTAACAAAAAACGACAGAATCATATGTGGTGTTGTATCCTATTGAATCTAGATTATATTATTTTTGTTAAATCATTATAAATAATTTAAAGCTTTAAATGCATTCAGATTTCTTTAAATTATAAAATAACTAAATGTAATATCATAAGTTCACTTTCTTACAGGTCTGTACATGTCCTGATTCTATCAAGGCCAAGCTAACAGAATGTCTGTGTGAAGCCTTATACTACGATGAGATTGCTGTCTCCTTCACTCACATGCAATCTGATTGTAAAGATTTCATAGCAGCACTCAAACAACAGGGAATAGATTTAGATGGACATTTCCCTCCAGGGTAGGAATTTATTGTATTTTTGTCTATATTCAGCAATTATTTAATGGGAAAAAGGAAGTATGAAAATCCAGGTTGTAAATGTTGGTTGGGGTGGCAGAATTTATTTAATGCATGCAGGGATGGATGGGCTTTGAAAAAAATTGGTAACAGTTCTCAGCTACTACTCATAACAGCCTCTTGACCTTTAGTATGATAATCAGCATGAGGACCTATTTGGAGGATATGATTTGAAGTCTTGACACCTACCTACATGCTGTTTTTAAATGAAATCTGGCCATTTTTGACTGGAAGAGAGTTTTTTTTTTTTTTTTCCTCATTGGGAGGCACTAAACTTACAGTTTGAAATTCCTATGATTTGACATTAGTATTATGTATTATTATGATAAGCTGTTAAATGTTAAGCAGAGTGTAGTTTTAGGTATTTTAACCATATAAAAGTAAAAAAAAAATGTGAAGTTTGATTAATCTTAAGTTACATATCCATAAAAAATGGACAAAGTTTATGGTGGTTATATAGGAACCACTCTGTCTGTCTCTCTGTCCACTTTACTGATCTGCACTCATACCCTGCACAACTCCAATTCATTAGTAAAGATAAGCCAAGGTTGTAGCCTGAAAATTATTACATACAGAAACTAAGATACTCTTTATATACATGTAGGACAAATTAACATTTTGAAAACTAAGAAGAACCTTTCAGGATTCTCTTTCACCAACTTTTATAACACTATCAATATGGCACAATGAATATGTAAGAATGAACTCAAATATCAAAACTTTATCCTCAAAGCTAATTATTTACTTACAGGAACATACTAACTGTAGAACAGGCATTATCCATGACAACAACTGTTTATGATGAATTCAAATCAAAGTTACGTCCTAAGGTACAACAGACATTTGAGGATCGTAGAAGACAACTTCAGAAGATGGTTGAACAGACTACAAGAGAATTACATACATTAACATTAAGGTTTGTACTGAGAAAGTATTTTTCATGGGGTACCAAATTTGTGGTTTTTGTGGGTCAGGTAAAACAAAATTTAAAATCTAACATTGAATCTTATGATGAAGTTGTAAAAAGCTAAATTTTTTGAATCCTCAAATCTACATTTTATTTCCATTGTTCGAAAATTGATAACTTTTGACAGTAATTAATGAAAAACATACATTCAAACAACAGATTTTAGCCCAAATACTATCAAACACCAGAAAAGCGTGGGGATATGCAGCGTGGCTGCTACGACTAATTATACCCCCGCTTCGAAGAAGAGGGGGGTATACTGTTTTACCCTTGTCCGTCCGTCCGTCCGTTCGTTCGTCTGTCCGTTCGTTCGTCCGTCCGTCCGTAACATATTTTCCGTCACAGTTTTCTCAGCAACTACATGACGCAGAGGTCTGATATTTTTTGTATAGCTTTCTCCTATATTACCATATGGTGTATACCGATTTCATGCTCCTAGGTCAACTACTTCCTGTTTACCGAATACTTAGGTTTTTACACATAGTGTACATACATTCAAAATTTCCGTCACAGTTTTCTTAGCAACTACATGATGTAGAGGTCTGATATTTTGCATAAAGCTTTCTACTATAGTACCATATGGTGTATACCGATTTTATGTTCCTAGCTAAACTACTTCCTGTTAACCGAATACTCTGATTTTTGCACGTAGTGAACATGAATGCAAAATTTTCGTCAAAGTTTTCTCAGCAACTGCAAGAGATAAAGGTCTGATATTTTGCATATAGCTTTATCCTATAGTCCCATATGGTGTATACCGATTTTATGTTCCTAGGTCAACTATTTCCTGTTTACCAAGTATTTAAACTTGTATGCATGGCATAGTTTGGGGAGCGGGGGTATCACTAGTGAGCATTAGCTCACAGATTTACTTGTTAACTTTGAATCTCTGTCTTACGAGATAGAACACTTTCACCATTATTTGTATTTGTGCATTCACAGGGTACAGTGTGCTTTGTCTAAGGCTGTTATAGAATTAGATCACTTGCCAGAGAAACTGAACCCTGTTGTTAGACCATTGATGGACTGTATGAAGAAAGAAGAAAATATAGATCTGCAGGTATTATTACAAATAGGTCAAGTACAATTCAGTACAACCAAGTACGAATACTGCTACACAATTCACTCTTTTGGTATTTGTAGTGGTTCCTTTAAAATATTTCTATGAGGTAATGGATAAAACTAATATGGCTGTTGTGTTAACAAATAATGTTTTTTTTGGAAAAGATTTCATTCATCAGAAAAAAATGACATATTTATGTCGCCTGCAACATGTTGCAAAGCGACATACAGGAGTCACTTTGACATTTTCCATCGTCCTGTGGCGTCACAAAAATTTCCGTCGCAGTTTTACATATTTGGTATGTAGCTTCCTCCTATTGTTTTGTATGGTGTAAAGCTATTTTATATCCGTAACTCATTTACTTCCTGTTTACTGAATATTTTAAGATGCAGGCGACATATGTCTCCATGGAAGACCACCATTCTAGCTTTCAAAAACCTCTTTAATCAAATTGGCTTCTTAAATACATGTATAACCACTACTTAAATAAACACTTTTGATTAGTATTTGTAAAAAGAGGACTTATTTATTGATCCACAGTTAGAGTCAGCAGAGAGCTTGTGTCATCTAATCAGAAAGTGTTTGTCAAGGTCACCTAACCCTAGTGTCAAGGTCATAAAGAATCTTCATGGATTTCTCTGTTGTGACCCTACATTTACACCCTTGATTGAGAACCCACAGGCAGACACAGCAGGTAAGGGTGATTTTGATCGAGGATGTTTGAGTCTTGTAGCTTTCTTTTTTGTACATGTATCTCCTCTTTTTGTCTGTTTGTCATCAATATCTTGTGAACGCTTAAACTCTAAAACTAACCATAGTCCAGTTATAGTAACATGTTACTTTGTACCAAAATTGTATTCAGCATATAACAGAAGTACATACATGTATTTAAATTTCATTGCAATTGTTTAAAAAGTATTTTGGATAAAAACTAGATTTTTTTATTGATAATCTTTGACAGATTGAAAATTAAATCGGTGAACTTGAAAATACTATTTACATGTATATTAAAAATGAGTACTGTTGGCCTTATCAGATTTAAGTATTCAAGTTTAACAGAGAAGTTTGTAAAGTAGTAATTATCTATAATCATGATAATATTTTTCAGATGGTGTAGAATGTAAATGTAGCAAAACTTCAGGGATTCTGACCCTCACAAAGCACCAGAAGGTATGTGTGGATAAACAAAGTGTTGTGATGTGTGAAACACATTTTTATACCCCTACAAATTGATTTTTGGGCGTGCCAGTATGTAGTCTGTCCACATCTTGTTACAGACTTGGTCAAATTGTTTTGGAATATCAGACCCTTGGTCTGACAACTTGATTTGACTTACTGGTCCGACCAAAACACCATCAGACCAAAATTTGATGAAACTTTGTTATCATCCTAAAATTTCAGAAATTGTTCATTTCTTTTGCTAGATTTCAGCACAACATTTCACTACATGATGTTTTTCCAAAATAGTGCATGTGCAACAAATTTGGCTGACAGTTTCATCCATTTGTCCATGTTGTTGTTAATAAATAAAGCAAAATTAAGATACTGACTCACATAATAACGTGTAAAATCATGATATTTTAGGCAAATCAAAAGATTGGGACAAAGTTTTATTTAGAACAAAAAATAAACAATTTCGTATTTTGCCGTGTATAGTGCACAGTTTTTTACAATTTTTTCCTGAATCTAACATTGGGGTGCTTACAATACATCCCAATATGAGATTTTTATCCATTTTCATGATCATCGGCAATGGCAAAATATCAATGTTTGTTAGAATTCGGACACAAGATTCATCCATGATTGAACACAAGTATCATTACTCACATGATTTCTGAATCATGTTTATTATAAGATTCTCTAAATCAAATTTATAATGCTTTTCTCAAATAAAACCTTAATTCCAGTGTCCTTATTTGTTTGTTTACTAATTTCATTTTCATATCGACTGCCATTTTGAAACAACAGGTCATTGATAGTTTGGAATAAATATCTATGTTATAAAAAATACTTATATCCAATTTCTTTATTCAATAAAAGAATAATTAAATATTTATTTATTTATTCTCCCTTTACTAGTTTCCTTCCAGGATCAATATTGTGCATTCCCCCTCAGTAACCTTATGTAAATAATTCTAAAAATAGAATGGTTTGTTTACATGATTGTGTATTTTCTTTCATGTAATTATTCGAGCAACTTGAGCAACAGATACCCATTTACTTATTGTTTTGTGACTAAATACTTATCCCAAGCTGGTTATCGGTAATTATTTGTTTTGACACCTTGGCTTGACCTGAGGCCAATTTGCTCACAACATCGATATTTTGTAAACTGGCTTGGACAATTAACAAAGCCATTCAGCTGTAATACTTCTGGATTGTTTGAATAGTAATCTGTTGATCACCACTGTTGTGAAACCTTTATTTTTTTATTTTATGTTTTCATCAAAAGATGTGAGCTTGGGTTAACACTTGTTGTTTGTCATTGAAAAGGAGGACCATTACCGGGATTTACGATCTCGCTGTCATAATAAAATACACAAATATTGAAATAATATAACAATTTATTTTTACAAATAATAACAAAACAATTTTATTTTCATTAAAAAAATCTTCATCTGTATTCTTTCTACCTGGAAAAAGAGACAAATTTTGAGGGTTCTCTGTCATAGAAAATGATTGCTGGTTTTACACAAATTTTCCCCCAGATTTTCATCATGAAAAGGGGGTGTGCATTGTACATAAATGCGCATTATACACCGCAAAATATGGTAATAAACATGATGACTTAAAAAAAAAAGGATGGAAAATTTGGCTTGTGTGCCACTAAACTTTAAAAATACTTAAGTCTAAGAATATTCTTTTTTTCTATGGTGAATCCAATCAAAACTATCTAATTTGATGTTACAACTCATTTAATTTGTTTGAATAAGATAGGTTCAAATATGTTTTTTTTGCTAGGCTATAGATATGGGAAGAAGGTGGTTAAGGAAAACTCCCAGTGTCAAAAATGATCTTGGTGTATCAGCAGATCTTTCAGAAGAAAAGGCAGAGGTAAAACTAAATAGCAGGAAAATGTGTTATTAATGTATCATTTTCAAAACTTAATGTTTAATGTAACTGGATATTGTGGCCTTTCACATTAACTATTCCAATAGTACATCCAGGTGCCTTAAATAATTGGAAAGTTAAAGAAACATTTATTTAAACAACAGTCTTCACGCTATAAAATTTGGTCTACAGGCCCGACCAATTATTTTTGAAAAAATTTGTATAGACAACATTGGTATATTGTTGTCTTTTCTACAGGCCCTCAAGCATTTTCACTAGCCATGGCCTTAGGGCTTGTGGCCAATTTCGAAGACTGAAACAATCACTGACATATATATGCATACATGATATATATGCATAACACAAAATCACATTAGAAATGAACCAAAGCAAAGGAATAGCACTTTTATTGCTGTTCTTATTTTTCTCTGCTGTAAATAAAATGTAACAGCTTTTAAAATCATTTATTACTAGTGAAAATTTAACCAAATGTTCAAATAGTTATCTGAATTTATATAGCATTTTCTATGGTGTCACTTAACAGAATGATATACATTTACTCAATACTACATGTAATATTCAATCTTATAAGTTTAAGTTCAAACTTAATTGTTTTTATTTTGCAGATAGAAAAGCATAATAGGATACAAAGAAGAGGTGGTGATATTGCTTTAAACAAGCTATGTAAATTGTTTGGAGAGAAATTAATATCAGAGCTGCCAACACTATGGCAAACCATACAGAGTCCCTTAGACACTTTACAGAAAGGTGCTTAGAAATTTATTCTTAAAATAGATATGTATATAATTTTAGGGCATTAAGCCTGGTTTAGAATAAAACTTTTCAAACTTAATGAAATTATATGTGCATTTAAAAGACTGTTAAAGCCAAAAAATACCAATCAAATCCAAACAGATTTTGATAACTTGAAAAATCAGTTGAAGGAAATATCTACTCTGAATAACGATCAATGGATCCCTGTCAACTTATATTTACATGTATGTATCTGATACCTGAACTATTCTTTACATTTAAAAGCTTATACAATATATTTTATCTTTGAATAGAGCCTTTAAAATCTGGGTTTTTTCTTTTTACTTAAAGTTTCAATCATGGGTTGTCTCTTCAACACATGCTCTTTTATTTTAGATATGACTGAAGATTTTACCCCAGAGAATGCTCAGGAGTTGGTTAACTCCCTTCAACTGATAGAATCTGTTAGTCCATCTCTTCATAATTCACTATCTGAAAAGGTATAGTACAGGTTACCATTAAACCCAATTCATGCAAATTATACTTTGGAAATCCAGATAGGTTTTACTGTTGCTGAATGACTTTTAAAAGAAAAGTGGCTCTTTTTTTAAATTAAGTTAAATCATGTCTGCTATCAAAGCACATTTGATCATTTAGACTTCTGTGAATACTTTTGAACTTATCTGGATTTATTTTTTTAAGCTTAATTGAACATTTAATGCCGCATCTACAAAAATATAGTGTTAGGATCCCTTCGTCCCAAATGTTGCAAGATGGAGAAATATGTCTTTTGGACATCTTCTTGTTTAATTAAAAGATTTTCTTTATTAAACTTTTTTTCTCTGTTAGTTTTAATATTTTTTTTTGTTCTGAAAGTTTTTAACTTCTCAACTACAAGTCTTAATAAAGGTTCTTCTCATCTATATTTTCAGATAAAAGAAAAACTTCCTTCTATTTACAATGGACTGAAGAACATTCACACAGCAATACGTCACATGTCAGCCAGAGACATTGGAATGTTGTCCCAGATATTAACCCCATACACCATGTCCTTCATCATAGATAAGGTGCTGCCATTGATGGGAGATATGGAACACAAGAACCACAGAGAAGGGGCATGTGAAGCTATAGCTTGTATCCTTCATACATTGTCATAATACACATTAATTTTCTGGATATGTTGAAGCATAATGTCTAGTTTCACAACAATGACAGATTGTAAAATGATTTAAAATAATGTATTTAGAAATTGCACTCCACTGGTAATAAGACTTAGAATTCTCCAATTCGAGAAAGATCACCTAGTGTTTTTAAAGAACTATTGTAAGAATTTGATATGATGATTACAAATTATTTTATATCTTTCCTTAACCAATCCTTAGGTGTTATAGAGAGTATGGGGATGGACCTCTTACCATATATTGTACTATTAATTGTGCCTATCCTCGGTAGAATGAGTGATCAGAATGAGGCAGTCAGACTCATGGCCACACATTGTTTTGCCACTCTTATCCGCTTGATGCCACTGGAGGTTTGTTATTTATTCTAGGTGCAAAAGGCAATTGACATTGTATAAAAAGTTGGAAATAATCTGTGTAACTTATCGGAACATTAAAATGAGACTTATAAAGACAAAGTTACAAAAAATGTATAAATAAAGATAACAACAACTTACGTTGAGCCTGGTTGTATAAAGTCAAATCTCAGTCTTAATGTCCAACCCGTTTTGTAATGCAATAACAGAATGCTTGGCGTAATATGAAAGTGAACATATCAGTATATTATATTAATTCACAATTCTGGTATACCTATACATTTTCTAGGCTGGTGTACCAGACCCTCCTGAGATGGAAGCAAAACTGACAGCAGAGAAGGAGAAACAGAGACAGTTCCTGGAACAGTTGATGGACAGCTCAAAACTGGAGAGTTATAAAATATCTGTCCCTGTAGATGCAGAACTTAGAAAGTATCAACAGGTAAAACCAGTAATATCATATTAAATGTAGTCTTTCTGAAGCATTATATCAGATAGGACAGCCCTAAGTCAGCTTGCATATTTATAAAATATCTGTTCCTGTAGATGCAGAACTTAGAAAGTATCAACAGGTAACATGTATATGGTACAGGTGATCATTGAGGCTTAGAAGGTATTCAATGAACAGCTTATTAGCAGTTCTACAATGGAGAGTTTAACTATAAAATATCTGTAGAGCAAGTTAAATTTCTGAAATACCAATAGTTTAAGTTATAATATACTGATTTGAACATAAAATATCATTGTAATTTTTTATTTATTTAAATTTAACAAATGTTTATACATTATAAAAAAATGATGTTATGGAACTTAGAATAAGATAAACTGATAGTCAATTGAATTTGTTATTTGCCTCATTTTGAGCTTGAACGGGAATGAATTATCTTATGCATGCATTTATATTTTAGGATGGTGTCAATTGGTTGGCTTTCCTTAACAAGTACAGTCTCCATGGTATTCTATGTGATGATATGGGGCTTGGTAAAACTCTTCAGTCTATCTGTATACTGGCTAGTGATCATCGTCTCAGGGACATTAAATACCAGGTAGGTCAAAGCTCAAGGTCAATAAAAAATGACCTGATATGGGGCTTGGTAAAACTCTACAGTCTATCTGTATACTAGCTAGTGATCATCATCTCAGGGACATTAAATACCAGGTAGGTCAAAGGTCAAGGTCAGTAAAAGATGACCTGATATGGGGCTGGGTAAAACTCTGCAGTCTATCTGTATACTGGCTAGTGATCGTCATCTCAGGGACATTTAAAACCAGGCCTGGGCGCCACAAAAGATGAAAAATTACTTAAGTCTGAGAATATTCTCAACTCATTGTGACGTCATCAAATTAGAAAATTTTGATTGGAGTCGCCATGGAAATTAAGAATATTCTCAGACTTAAGCATTTTTAAAGTTTTGTGGCACCCAGGCCAGGTAGGTCAAAGGTCAAGTTCATGTTGGGCTGAGTAAAACTCTTCAGTCTATCTGTATACTGGTTAGTGATCATCTCGGGGTCATTGAATACCAGGTATGTTGATTTAACAAAATATCAATGGTCAAGATGACTCTTATGTAGCTAGCAAAATAACACATCGGTTATGTTAAAGATTGTTTTGTGAAATGGCACAATAGGCAGCAACCAGTAATCAATTATTTTTTTATTATTTTGGGAAAATTGTGTATGTTTATTGATCAATAACTTGACTTTGTATTCTGTAATCAGCTATTATCAATACATTAGGTAAAGTAATTACACAATATCAAAATATAGATTAGATTGATTTTACTTGTAATATTGCTTTACAAGTTTTTAGAATCCTTTCAAAAATATTGAATTCATTTAAAGGATAGAAATATAAAAACTGTGGTTTCCTCGGCCATATAAGGTTCCTTCAATATTTTTTCAGTTAGAAATATAATGATTGTCATTAATCTTTGAATTTTCACAGGAAACAGAGGGACCGGATTGTGCCCCCTTGCCTTCAATAGTTGTCTGTCCACCGACATTGATAGGCCACTGGGTTTATGAGGTCAACAAGTTTGTAGATGTCAAATACCTCAATCCTCTAATGTATGCAGGGCCACCAGGTGAAAGGTCAAGGTAAGATTAATATATAGAATAAAATACAAAGTATGGTGCATTTTTTAAAATCCACATATTTGGTATATTTCAATTATGCATTTATTCTTCAAAGAAAGTTTAAGTTAAAATAAGAAATAGTTTTTGAAATAGACTGATATCTGCAAATATGAGAACCATTAAGGTAGTACAGTGGTCTTACACGGAGCATCTTTTCTGTACTATGACCCAATGATTTTGTTATTTAATTTCATAGAACTAACCAAAATGGAAGTTTAAACAAAATATAACAAAAACCTATCCTGTGAAATTTGAAAATTTTAATAAAAACCATTTCCTCAGATACAATCTACAAATGTATATGAAAACCATTTTTGAACAAGTTTCTACAAAAATTAAGCAAGTTGACCTTTTCTTTAATTTTATTTTTCAAACATATGCACTTAGATACTTGTTTTGAAAAAGTTTACGAAAATAGAATCCTACCAATTTTTAATTACTATACCACCTTAAGGATAAATAGTTATGACAATTTTTTTTTCACTTTTAGGAATCAGTAGTATATAAATTTTAAAACTGCAGATTACTATTGAAATAATACAAAATGAAGTCTGAATATTTTGTGTCATGTATTTAACTTCTTCTTTTTCTTATATCTTTGTAAAATATATATTTATAACAATAACTGTGTTGTTTCTGTAAATGTGCAAAGTTATTGTCATATCAAAAGATTTAATTTAATATTTGCATTACTCAATCTACTGAAGAAGCAGAGATATTCATGGGGATTTAATTTTATTTATTTTGAGGGTAATATCTACAAAATTAAACCCGAATGATTTAAAAAGAATGTTGAACAGTGTCAGTGTTCTCCCCAGAAATTTTTAATAGCATCCTGATTTTTTAAGTTTTCACAATAGCATCTTTTATTAAAACCTGGTTCAACCAACCATTTCTTTTGAAATGCCTGTACCAAGTCAGGACCATTGCAATCTTCTTTTTCTCTGGTATGTCTTTGCCTTGTTTTGTCTTTGCTCCTTGGATATATGAGATTGATCACCCCAGTTCGGTAGTTTTGTTGTTGCCCATATTTGCTTTGAAATTATAGCATTACATTTCTTATGAAATTTGTAGAGAGGATTTCAGATAGCATCACATTGCCAGGATGCTAAAAGGGCCTGATGAGAACACTGAGTGTATGTAAAAATTAAAAATCCATGAAATTTTGTCATTGCCAATTCACAATTCAGTTTGGTGCTCTTAACCACAAAATTATACCCCACGAACAAAGTGATAATACATTATCATCCTTTCAGATTACAGAAGAAGGTGAAGAAACACAATCTGATAGTGGCCTCATATGATGTTGTAAGGAACGATATAGACTTCTTTGGGTAAGATATTCCAGGTTTATATTAGACAATTGTAGTGTTCATTTGCTCTTACTTAAAGAACATACAGATACATGTATCAGTTTGAATGAAGCAGAGGTACCAATAGGGCATCTGAATGTGTACCCATGGGGCAACAGAATGTCAAAGTCAGAAAGGGCAGAGACAAAACCATTAAACACAAACAATAATAGGACGAAAAAACAGACAACAAATAAACATGGAAACACAAAAACTACTGCATATCAGCAACATGAACGCTAGTCGAAATGAAAGTGAAATCAGGTTCTCAGGAAGAGTTAGCGGTTCCTTCCTGCTATAACACACCTGTTGCATTGTCAATATCCAATTTAGGGTGTCAAATCTGGTAAAGACACACAAAACCCTATTACAAACAAACGCTTGCACTCAAATCCCATATTTGTCTATGAATGTCTTGAAATATGACTGAATTGTTATTACGAATAAATGTTCATTTCTTCGATGTTTTGGGTAATTTTATCTTTTCTCATCTTTACAGATCCATTAAATGGAATTACTGCATTTTAGATGAAGGACACATTATAAAAAATGGGAAAACAAAAGTAAGCATATTCAAGGAAAAAAGATTTAATAGAAAGTCTATATATGTAAACTATTTATGATATTTTTCACAATCACAAGTAAGGTTGCATTCATTATACCAATAAACAATCAGTATTTGGATTGAATTCAATGAAAAACTAAAAACAACTATGATACTAGGTAATAAATGCCATTTCATACTGCACATTTACATTATATGCAAAATAACAAAGTCACTCAAACAAGGCATGCTGGTCAATGTCACTTATTTTGTCTCCCCCTACTCTGGAGGAGAGCTATATTGTTTTTGTCCTGTCTGTCTGTATGTTACTTGGCTCACCTCCTCTTAAACTACCCATCTGAACTTAGCAAAACTTGGTATGTAGCTAATATACCACATATATATAATCACAATTTTGTAGGTGTTATGGCCCTTTGAACTTGTAATTTTTATGGTTTCAAAAACAAAAACTTTAATTTACTATTAAAACTGCTGTACAGCCCAAGTGATGTATCAATGCTACAAACAATGTATGGACCTGAACCGAAGTTTGACAAAAGGACAAACATATATGCAGAAATAACTATTGTGGTGTTCAAAATTATAATTGGGGCATAAAAAATATCTTTCTAACAAAAGTTGTGTGTTTTATTTACAGCTCTCCAAGGCAGTAAAACAGTTGATATGTAACCATAGATTAATCCTCTCTGGTACCCCCATACAAAACAATGTCCTAGATCTCTGGTCCCTGTTTGATTTCCTCATGCCTGGCTTCCTGGGGACGGAGAAACAGTTCCAGGCCAGATATGGCAAGCCTATCCTACAGAGCAGGGATGCTAAAAGTACCTCCAAGGAGCAGGAAGCAGGTATGAATGAAATAAAAATGACAACAAAGTTCCAGACAATAAATTTTGCTATGTCTGACGCGCATTAAGCCTATCAAGACTCATCAGAGGCGCTCTACCAAAAATATTAAAAATGCCAAACACTTTATGATTTTGAAGAGCAAAATACTGTTAAATCAAAAATACCAAACTGGATAACCAAATTATTACTAAGATGATCAACCTATGTCTGGGGTAGGAAGAACCTTAGGGCTTAGACAATTTTGAAATTTAAACGGATAATTTAAAGCTTAAAATTGTTGGTGCCGGAGCGGGCTAATCTCAGGGAATTAAAACTCTACCAGCAGTGCTAACCTTCACGGGTGTTTGAAATAAAAATGACAACAAAGTTCCAGACAAAAAATTTTGCTACGCCTGAAGCGTGTTTCGTCTATTAAAGACTCATCAGAGGCTCTCTACCAAAAATATTGAAAATGCCAAACACTTTATGTTTATGAAGAGCATAGAAATTTGAAAATTAGACACAAGCTTACATACACAAGATTGTCATGACTAGGTTTAGTTGATTATATATTCCATTACCAGTCCTAATGATTAGTTGAACAATGGTCTTAAGTTTGCTTAAGAATCTAATCTTTTTATTGTCCATCTATTGAAAAAGGGGGGCATATAGTGTTTGTGTCTGTTCGTTAGTCTTTGTCTGTTTGTCCCAAATGTTGCAAGATGGGCATATGTTTTCAGACATACATGTATTATCTTTTTTTTTTAAATTTGCTTTGATTGATTTGAAGACACAATGAACAATTTATATGGGTTGTGGTCTTCTGGAGCAATGATGCATTTATATGTTAAAATATTTGTATACATGGCTGAAAAAACCTTTAGAATCATTGTATAACTAGAAATCAAAATAAGATCATTTTCCTTAAAGGAGATGAAAAATACAACAAAGTTCCAGTCAATTAATTTGCTACAGCTGGCACATATTTTAACCTATAACATTGACAATCAACCTCTCCTTACAGGTGCCCTAGCAATGGAGTCACTACATAGGCAGGTTTTACCATTCATACTTAGGAGATTGAAAGAAGATGTGCTCCAGGATCTCCCTCCTAAGATTATACAGGATTACTACTGCGATCTCAGTCCATTACAAGTAAGTTATTCAATTATATGGGAACTAAGGCTATTTATATTTTTGTTTGCTCGTTACAACATGGAGCAAAGACATACATGTAGAGGTGCTGTGCATCCATTGTGTTGTTTTATTCTTACTTCTACAACATTTGAGAGTTTTTTGTATAACTTTACTTAATGTTTCTGTCATAAATAACTTTGAAAAGTTTGGTACTCAAATTAAGTAGAGGTTATGCCCCTTTGATTAAACACATTTTGATTGTTGGGGACTAGAAAATAGATAACTGCGTGTCTATTTTATTCTTTTTGATGATAAAAAAAGTTTTGTTTTACCCCTTCAAACAAAGTTTTCTGTCTGTCTGTCAGTCTGTTCCTCTGTCCACATAACTCTTTAGCGCTTCTCCTCCTTAACCGCTGGATAGATTTTGCTGAAATTTAATATGAAGGAAGTACATCATGGGTAGATGTGCATGAAGAATTTTTATTGAACTTTGACAACATTCAGGGGAGATAATTGGACTTAGACTTTTAAAATACATTGTACATTATTCAATAAGAGACACCCGCTGATGGATTTTGAAGAAACTTTCCATGAAGACGTACATCATCTGTAGATGTGCATGAAGAATTTGTATTGCTCTTGGTTATCACCGTAGGGAGAAAACTGGACTTGAGATTATTTTAAGGTACAGAGTTCAACATGAAGCGGGGGTATCCTTTTGTGAGCTAGCTCACAGTATTACTTGTTTTTGTTAAATATCATATAATTATCTGTTTCAGGTCCAACTGTATGAAGACTTTGCCAGGTCCAGGGCCAAACAAGGTCTGGATGATGTTGTTACATCATTTTCTGGCGAAGAAGACTCAAAGAAGTATAGTCCTACCATAGGCCATGTGTTCCAGGTATGGGCTTCACATAAAAAGTCGAATGGGATAGTTTTTGTCTCGCCTGCGACGAAAAGTCGCGGAAGGCGAGACATAGGTATTACTTTCCGGCAGCGGCGGCGTCGTAAACTTTTTTGTAAGACTTTTGTGGACAATGAATTGCTTGAAAAGTATAATAGCTAGGCATCTGATATTTGGTATACAGACAGTTCAGGTTATGGTCTACGCAACTGTCACCATGCCGTGTGACGCTGTCCCCATTTTCATGCTCCAGTGACTCTGTGAACTTAGGTCTTTTTTAAGGCCCTAAACTTTTTTGTAAGACTTTTGTGGACGATGAATTACTGGAAAAGTATACTAGTTAGGCATCTGATATTTGGTATACAGACAGTATAGGTTATGGTCTACGCAACTGTCACCATGCCGTGTGACCCTGACCCCATTTTCACGCTCCAGTGACTCTGTGAACTTAGGTCTTTTTCAGGTAGAAAACTTTTTTGTAAGACTTTTGTGGACGATGAATTGCTGGAAAAGTATAATAGCTAAGCATCTGATATTTGATATACAGACAGTTCAGGTTATGGTCTACGTAACTGTCAACATGTTGTGTTACCCTGACCCAATTTTCACGCTCCAGTGACTCTGTGAACTTAGGTCTTTTTCAGGTAGAAAACTTTTTTTGTAAGACTTTTGTGGACAATGAATTGCTTGAAAAGTATAATAGCTAGGCATCTGATATTTGGTATACAGACAGTTCAGGTTATGGTCTACGCAACTGTCACCATGCCGTGTGACGCTGTCCCCATTTTCATGCTCCAGTGACTCTGTGAACTTAGGTCTTTTTTAAGGCCCTAAACTTTTTTGTAAGACTTTTGTGGACGATGAATTACTGGAAAAGTATACTAGTTAGGCATCTGATATTTGGTATACAGACAGTATAGGTTATGGTCTACGCAACTGTCACCATGCCGTGTGACCCTGACCCCATTTTCACGCTCCAGTGACTCTGTGAACTTAGGTCTTTTTCAGGTAGAAAACTTTTTTGTAAGACTTTTGTGGACGATGAATTGCTGGAAAAGTATAATAGCTAAGCATCTGATATTTGATATACAGACAGTTCAGGTTATGGTCTACGTAACTGTCAACATGTTGTGTTACCCTGACCCAATTTTCACGCTCCAGTGACTCTGTGAACTTAGGTCTTTTTCAGGTAGAAAACTTTTTTTGTAAGACTTTTGTGGACAATGAATTGCTTGAAAAGTATAATAGCTAGGCACCTGATACTGGTTATACAGACACAATTTGTGTTTATATCAAGAAATGAAAGCTTAGGGAGTTGATTTTAGTGATGGTGCCGGCAGGCGAGACATACTTTTAGTGGCCACACTTGTCTTTTCAAATATTTACATCAGATTGCCTTGAAGTCATACTAAGTTTAATTTCGTATTGAGGGATGAGCGAAATAGAAAAATGGCAGCTACATGTATTTTTGTCATTTCAAAAGTGGATTGCATACCTATTAGTGATCCCTTACCACCTAAGCCATTTTTTTTCTTTTTTAGTCAAAGTAATACCCCACACAATGAAGTTGTAGAGGTTATAGTATTTTTCATGTTTTTAAACAAGTTCTTTGTTTATGAAAGTGTCAGAAGCTGAGCAAAAATATGTTTCCTTAAGTCCATAAATCATTTTTTTTGGGGGAGGGGGGGGGGCATCCTAAATAAAAATATTGATTTAAATGAAATAATATAAACTGATTAGTATAATGCATTATTCAAGCACCTGTTAAGGTGACAACATATAAAATCTTGATCTTTTAAAGGCCCTGCAGTACCTGAAGAAAGTCTGCAATCATCCATCACTAGTCCTGACACCTAGTCATCCAAAGTACAAAGATATTACAGCTCAACTCAAATCACAGAATTCCAATCTACATGATCTCCAACACACACCCAAACTGATGGCATTAAGGTGAGATTAGTGTTATTGTTATAAATACATGGATATTGCTGGATTGCACAAAAAATTGTGAATGTTGGGTAACCGTGGTGGGGAGGGGGGGTTGGGCAACCTTTGACTTCGAAATTGTTTGTCTGATTTCATTAAAACATAGAATTTTAAGCTTTTTAACATCCGTCACAGTCATCTCAACATATAAAACATTCTATTAACTGAAAAATGTTTGAGAAAACAACTGAACACTCAATTGCTAATTTTTAGTCGTTAACATATCCTTTATTCATAACAGGCAGTTACTGAATGACTGTGGTATTGGTGTCTCCAGTTTTAGTGGAACCAGTGGACAGTCAGCTACTAGTGAAGGCCCTGTTGTCAGTCAACACAGAGTTCTTCTCTTCTGTCAACTCAAAAGTATGCTGGAAATCGTAGAACATGATCTGCTCAAGTAAGATATAGATAGTGCTTAAGAAATTGATGCAACTTCAAAAGAAATCCTTATCAAATTAAAATAGAATAAAAAACATTTTGTGAAGTTTTTCTTGACTGTTCTTCATCAATTTTTTAAAAGATCAATTTCTTAGAATAAAATTGTTATCCCCGTGCTAGTGAAAGTATCAAAATAAGCTTACCTTGACTTACATTATCTGCATAAATGACTCTGGTTACATTATCTGCATAAATGACTCTGGTTATAGTTTTGAATAAGGTCCCCATCTCAGCAACTGCAAGTGGTAGAGGAATGATGTTGGGTCGGTGTGAACATCTTGGATAGTAACCAACCACTGTACCATAATTAGGTCACCTTTGCCTACATTTTCCGCATGAACTATGTGGGTTTAAGTTTTGGTTTAGGTCAGCAGCTGCAAGTGATAATATTGGGTCAGTCAGTACATCTAGGATAATCATCCATACCAAAATAAGGTCACAATGACCTACATTGAATTTTCTTTATGAATAATTCAGGTTAAAGCTTTGGTAAAGGTGCATATCTTGGCAATTCCAATTAGTAGAAGGATGATATTTGGAAAGTGGGTATATCTTCAATGGTAATTGACATCTGTTTCAGATTTAGGTCACCTTGACTTACATTTTAATGTAACAAGCAAAGGGATTAGCTTTCCAGTGCAACTGCTCCATTTCTTTATTTTCCTATATATTTTATATAAATATAAGACAACAAAATTTATATTTATTGTTTGACCATTGGTTTTCTTGTCTCACAATGATCTTAGAAAACAAAAGTATATTTGGTTGATTTGATAAGGAAAGGTAAAATTTTCAAAAGTTGCATTTATTGTAAAGCAGAGAGTGTATAAACAGGTGTTAGATATGATAAAGTGTCATTGAATAAACTTTATTATAACTTAATTCAAGTAAAGAAAATATGTTCAAATTTTAATTTTTTTCATTTCTTTTTCATTTTCTTATGAGAAATATTAGATATAAGTTTGTGCCTCCATCTGTCTTAAACATTTGTAGCATTAAGCCTGGTTCCCAGACTTATCTGACACCAAAGTATTTTTTGTTGTTGAAACTTTAGATTACAATGCCATACTTAATCCTTGTACTGCACAAATGGTTGATACTCTTGGTGCTGTCATTCACTTCCTTGTTTAAATTATTTGGATACGAGTGCTTTCCTTTCTCAATACTTTTGGTTGTCAAACTTCCAATGTTTTGATTCCAATGCTGCTAATGAGAAGTCGATCTTTGAAATATGAATATTCAGCATTACCTAACTAACCTTTTCATACTGGTCTTAAAACCTTGTAATCAGGTTTACCTTAGCATTTAAGTGCTTCTACATCTAACAAGTCATATGTAAGATTAAATTCCAGTCATGATGACATTATATAGATAACATATAGCTGAGAGATTGATAGAGTAGATTTATACCCTGAGAAAAGCATTGTCAACTGAGGCGCAGTACTTTGCATGAAATATTGTTGCATTTAAATACTGTCCTGTCAATTTTACAACTGAATAAGAATGTCAAATTGAGGCGGTGCACGAGCTCAGCGTACGAGAGGGTGATAGAAAAAAAATTATCACCCGCTCGGTTTTGTTTTCGAAATATGCTATATGATAGATTGAATTGTTTAATTAAAATTTGTTAGGAAAAAAATCATATGAAGTATAAAATTACCATCTATGCCTTTTTCCTGTGACATCATATTTTAAGTTTTGCTTGAAATTAAGGCCCTTCATCAAGATACAAGAGTCCTCTAGTTTTAACTGTGTCTGTCTGTCTGTCCAGGTTTCTGAAAACTGTTTAACTATAATGGGTACAGATCTTAAAATTTACACATTGATATTATACCATTTGAGGATCTACAGAATGCGATTTTATGAAAATCTCTTCTTTTAAACTTTTTAAAAAATCTAATGATCTTTGTAGATTTTGTCAGTGCTATTGTCTTTATTATGACTAAGATACTATCTGCTGTACGTGTAAGAACTAATTTTCAATATCTTTTAATAACCTTTTATATTTTACAGAACTCACATGCCAAGTGTAACCTACCTCAGACTCGATGGAAGTGTACCTGCAAATAACAGGCATGACATCGTTAACAGGTGAGTACTAGTGTACCTGCGAATACATTAACAGGTGACTTTACTAGCAAATAAGACATGACATTGTTAACTGGTGAGTACTAGTGTACCTGGGAATATCAGGCATTACATTGTGAAATGGTGAGTACTAGTGTACCTGGGAATATCAAACATGACATTGTTAAATGGTGAGTGCTAGTGTATCTGGGAATATCAGGCATGACATTTGAAATAGGTGAGTACTAGTGTACCTGCCAATTTCAGGCATGACATTGTTAAGATCATATCAGACATGACATCCTTTACAGTTAAGGGTACCTATCTGATATCAGACATTGCATTTTAACAGGTGAGTATTCCTGCAAATAACAGACATGTACCCATAAACAATGGAGTATGTTTGCCAATAATAGGCACATCTGATATCATTATATTGCAACTCCTCCTAAACTGCATTTTTAACATGAACAAAGTACATCATATGAAGTTCCAAGACATTGCAATGTTCTTGGGTACCATTCAGGGTAGATAATATCCCTTTTGTATGCCTCATCTGTAAGAGTTGCAGGGGCATATAGTGTTCAGGTCTGGTTGTCCATCCTTTGTTCTGTCTGTTCCAAATGTTGTGAGATCAGGCATTTTGTCTTTTGGAAATATTCTTGTTATACCCCACAAAGTTGCAAAGGGTATAATGTTTTTGACTGGTCTGTCAGTGTCCTTTTTTTAGCTCACCTGACCCGAAGGGTCATGTGAGCTATTGCCATCACTTTGTGTCCATCGTCCGTCTGTCGTCCGTCGTCTGTCGTCCGTCGTCCGTTAGCTTTTTTTCAAACATCTTCTTCTCTGAAACTGCTTGGCCAATTGCAGCCAAACTTGATATGGTTGTTCCTTAGGGTATTGTGCAAAAAGTTTGCGTTGGGATTTTTGATACGTCAAAAAACATGGCCGCTGTTACTAAAATTAGAACAGGGGGGTCAAATATATTTTTTTGCAAATAACTCAAAAACGGTCACAGATATTAAAATTCTGGCATAGGGTAAAAGTGATCAGCACCTCAAGATCTACCTGCCCAGAAATATTCAAATAGATCCAACAACCGATGTAGGAGTTATTGCCCTTTTTCTGATTTTTTGTCAAAATTTGCACTTATTTAGCCCTATATCTTGATAAATGTACAAGATATTTTAATAATTCAAATTGCATATGATTAAGCACGTCAAGATCTACATTTTATGTAATTAGGTCAAAGCTGTAGAACCATTTCTTTTAGGAGTTATGGCCCTTAAAGCGTCAAAATTTACCATTTTTCATTACTTTTCCCCTGAATTTCAAAGATGAACTTGTCTGACACCATACATCCAACTTCAACCAAACTTGGCACAGTTGCTTAATGGCATAATTGCTACAATTCTATCGTTAGGATTTTGATTCGTCAAAAAATATGGCCGCCATGGCTAAAAATAGAACATAGGGGTAAATTGCAGTTTTTTGCTAATTACTCATAAATAGTTACAGAAATCAAAATTCTGATGTGAGACAAAAGTGATCAGCATCTCAAGATCTACCTGCTCTGAAATTTTCAAGAAGATCCAATAATCCACATAGGAGTTATTGCCCTTTTTATGGATTTTTTGAAAATTTTGCACTTATTTAGCCCTATATCTTGAAAACTATACTAGTGCAGCGGTGGATCGGTAAAAAGTCGTCTATTTAAGGAGTTTAATGAACCGACATAACACACAGCTATTTTTTTAGGGAATATTATACAACAATTTAGCTTTGATTTTAAGTGGGTTGTCACAAATTCGTCTCGGGCATTTTTTGGTAAAATCGATTTTTTTAACTATGGTGTATTTTTGTAAAAATCCCTCCATAGGTGTAAAGTTTCGAAACAAATATTTCTTTAATAAACAAATAGGAATTTTGGACAAAATTATCAAGAATAACCATTTATCTTTCTGTTCATAAAGATTTTGCCAGATTGTGCTCGAGTTTTTCATCAAAATCGATGCTTTTGAAAATGCTCACTTTTTTATCAAATTTTAGATAAAAAGTTGTTTCCTATCAAAATGTTTCTTGTGTTTTGTAACTTCAAAACTCTTTGAACTCTGTGTTGTTATATCCTTAACTATTCTGCAAAGTTTTATTGAAAACGGTGCATAAATGTTGATTTTATTACGTATTTTATAAACAAATTTTGCAAAACATAATTCTGGAAAGCCAAGTCTTTCCGTATTTGGCCTGTAAAAAACTAAATAAAATTTAGGTAAAGAAATTTAATGAAAAAAATAAAGTAAAAAAATAATAACAGAACGACGAAAAGTAGTCTTTAATTCCTAATGAAACAAAAAAAAAAACAATAACAGGTCGTAATTACAAGAAAAACGGTCATCACGAGAAACATTCAGTCATAAAAAACCTTGTACTAGTCGGTAACTATATATTACACATGGCATGATATCTGTCTTTGGGCCTAGATACACATTTCTCAATCAAAATTCGTCGACGAATCACCATAGAGGAGTCGATTATTGCTACAGAATGCAACAAAACATCGTTTTGAGAAATATCAAATTCGAATTACATCTTTCAAGTAATTCAAATCTAAAAACGACAAACGTTAATTTTGTAGAACGCTCGAGGTAGAACGCCCAGAAATTTTTTATGCACGATATCATATTCTTTATGTACGAAACTATAAGGTAGAAAAACGAAAAATGCAATTGTTATCAAATTCGCCTCATTTATTAACTGAGCGAGGGCAGATGGAAGACTTCCATTGGAATGTCGAATTTCATCCAAGCAAATTTTCATGCAAAAATATTTTAAAAGTTTCGTCACATGGGGCGCTTGCCAAAGGATTAAACAAACATTACAACATTCGAATACAAATATGTACATACAAATGTTTAGAGTTTTTGACTCAATTAGGAAAAGTTCCTATGCAAAAATATCTAATGACCCCCAAATGAAAGTCGCCGGATGTTTGAGGTCCACACATACGTTCATTTGTTTATATTCTGTGGATTTTCTTTATGATAATCTATACAAACATTGTTGCACTTCTGCGAGTTAAATTTGATTTTTTTATAAGGCAACAAATCGATATTGAATGAAGCAATGCTAGCGTTCGCTGAACGAATACTTCAAAGCCATGGAATTTCCCCATGTAAATTTCAATATTTATGAAAATTCTTCTTACATGTACCCCAGACTAAGGTAGATTTTAGCCTTAGCGACCAAAGGGTCGTGAGTTCGAATCCAGTCCCCGGCACTATCGTGTTGTTATTTTACTGTTTATGATAGTATACTGCTCTATACTCTTCATATTCATTTTTAGCTTGGCATTTTCAACTTTTTGGCTAGAGTGTCTCAGATAAGTCTTAACTAGACAAAACCCGCGTCCAATTTGTTGCCTTGAACTTTGTTGTAAATTAATTTATTTAAAAAAGTCTTTGCCTCAGTGCATTAATATTCTGGTCTCTTACAAATATACAATCAGATGTAAACTTTATTTGAGATATGCATGTGTGGTATAAGATCACGTAATTCATTTATTTTTAGTTTGTATGGAGTGAAGTAGGATCAAGATATCAAATAGCGATCTTAAAATGCTTCAATATTTTGGATGTGATTTATTGTCATGCTCCCATCTGATTTTACAAGAATATATACTAGTAAGCTTTATTAAGAACAGACTCTGCATTGTTTTGTTTTCCGTTTTCCGTGGGCAACTAGAAAAGCATTTAACGATCCCTACAAAAACGAAGCCATTACTAGTATCTCTCCTTTCTTTAAATTATGTTAGAAACTAAGAAGCTGTACCAATGGGGCATATGAACCAGTATAAACGATCGAGGACAGAACGAAGAAACAGACACCACACAACACGAAAACACAAAAATACAAAAATAACTGAATAGCAATCAACAACGTGAACTCAAATCGTAAAGAGAGCGAACACGGGTGATCCGGAAGAGTAAGCGATTCATGCTTGCTATTGCACACCCGTCGCGCTGCTAATAGCAAACGCCATAAGCGGGACCAGACGGAATGTTGCTAATCAGGAAGGTGCACAATAAGTGCCATTGAAATCCTGAATGTTTGCTAAAAAACACATCATCAAACTGAACAAATATATTGTCAATAAGAAAGTTGGGCATGTCGAGTGTCAGTTGGGTCCTCTGTATTTTTTCTTTTTCTCAGGCTTTTTCTTGAATCAGTGAAAAGTTGACGTTGATAGTTCGATCATAGATCGTATAAAGACACAACAGCGTACACGCGAGTCCAGTTGTTACTACCATCTCTTAGACGATTTCTTGCCTCGACTTGTTTCCAGCGTTATGGTTTATAAAAAAAACATTCAATTTTAATGGATGTGAAAAGGGCAACGCAAAATATTTCCACAATACAGTGGACTGCAGTGTTTTTGCAAATGCTAGCTGATTTAATTACTTCTATAATTACGAAAGACACCATGTGCTCAGAGACTAAGGTAGGATATCAATCCCTCAGGTGCATGCAGATTTGTCTTTTCATCATTATTCTCCGCTGATAACTTATTACTATGCACCCTTCCGTAGCAATCGCTTGTCCAAGCCAGAGTTCTTGCTGAGATTGCATTTAAGATGTGTTTGGGCTTTTAGCTTCGATGTCTATTGATTTGTTTGATTATCTTTTTATCACTTCGAGATTTGATACTTCTAAAATTTTGCTTCTCACCAATTTATTAGGATAAATATATCACAATAATGTAAACTAGTTTATTCTTTGTAACCTTTTGGTAAGGGTCTTATAAATTTGTGTGTAATATATGTTATTCAATTGTCAATTAGCATTATTATGGCCATTAAAGAGGACTTTTTTGTCTGCAGCTACCTTTTTCGGACGCCCCCTGCGTAATTGTCATTTGTACTAGCGATGCATAACCTTTTTTATATGATGGTTTAAAGTCTGAATTTTAATTTGAATGCAGTTTAGTGGCAAAAAAATAAAATAAAAACGGTAAAACCAAAATGAATATATCTGTTTTAATGTATTTTCTTATCGCCAGCAAAAAAACGTCATTTAACGTCACTTTTTGAAACTCAGGCAGATATTTTGTAGGTTCTATGTCAATTGTAAACTTTTAAGACTTATTCAAACTCACTATCTTCCATATAACTTATTACAAATATTATAGCTTTAATTTCAAAGCCAACAACTAGAATTTTGAACTTTCCAACTATGTGACCTTTGACCTTAAATATTTTAAATTTGACCAATAGAAACATGTGACGACCTGTTTTATCTGAAACTAGAGACATTCCTCTTTAAAATGATATACAATATAGTTGTGTGTTCTGTCGGACCATTAAAGTCATTTTTCCTGGTCAAACCGCTGCACTATACAAGATATTTTAAAAATTCAAATTGCATATGATTAAGCACGTCAAGATCTACATTTTATGTAATTAGGTCAAAGCTGTAGAACCATTTCTTTAAGGAGTTATGGCCCTTAAAGCGTCAAAATTTACCATTTTTCATTACTTTTCCCCTGAATTTCAAAGATGAACTTGTCTGACACCATGCATCCAACTTCAACCAAACTTGGCACAGTTGCTTAATGGCATAATTGCTACCATTCTATCGTTCGGATTTTGATTCGTCAAAAAATATGGCCGCCATGGCTAAAAATAGAACATAGGGGTAAATTGCAGTTTTTTGCTAATTACTCAAAAATAGTTACAGATATCAAAATTTTGATGGGAAACAAAAGTGATAAGCATCTCAAGATCTACCTGTTCTGAAATTTTCAAGAAGATCCAACAATCCACATAGGAGTTATTGCCCTTTTTCTGGATTTTTTGAAAATTTTGCACATATTTAGCCCTATATCTTGAAAACTATACAAGATATTTTAAAAATTCAAATTGCATATGATTAAGCACGTCAAGATCTACATTTTATGTAATTAGGTCAAAGCTGTAGAACCATTTCTTTTAGGAGTTATGGGTCAAAAGTTACCATTTTCCATTGTTTAATAGCTTATCTGCTACAACTCTATTGTCAGATTTTTTATTCGTAAAAAAACATGGCCACCATGGCTAAAAATAGAACATAGGGATAAATTGCATTTTTTTGTTAATAACTCAAAAATGGTTTCAGATATCAAAATTGTGTAAGAATCAAAAGTGATCAGCATGTTAAGATTTACCTGTCCTGAAATTTCAAAAAAGATCTGACTGCTGATGTGGGAGTTATTGTTCTTTTTCCTAATTTTCGCCAAATTTGCACTTATTAAGCCCAATATCTTAAAAACTAACCAAGATATTTCAGAAATTTAAATCGCATATGGTTAAGCACTTCAAAAGTCTCCTTTGGGTCGAAGCTGTCAGATGACCCCTATTAGGGGTTATGGCCCTTTTAAGGTCAAAAATAGCGTTTTTTCATGTATTTGTCCTATAGAATGAAAACTATTGCAGATAGAGAAAAGCTGTTGCCTGCTAAAATGTTTAGCTCATTAAGCTTTATAAAAGTCTCAATAGGGATGAAGTTGTCAGATAAGCCCTTATAGGAGTAATGGCCTTTTTAAGGTAAAAAATAGCGTTTTTTCATGTTTTTTGCCCTATTGAATGAAAACTATTGCAGATAGAGAAAAGGTAGGGCTTGCTTTAATGTTCAGCTCATTTAGCCTCAGGAAAGTCTCCGTTGTGTCTAAGTTGGGACTTGACCCATTAAAGAAGAGACCATTATCCCTTAAGGACCAGGTGAGCGATTCAGGCTCCTGGGAGCCTCTAGTTATATTTTTATATACTGAAACCTTAGGTGGCTTCATTCTAAAAACTGAAATTTAAAATAATATTGCATTTCATTTGTCGACATCATGGATCAATATCTTTACCGGCGGTTATTATTGGTTAATTGACCAGCGTGAGATCGCTGCACGTGCTCGCATCTCAACCTTGTCAAAGCACACTGAAAATAGTCATTTACGGAAGAAAGTTTCCTAATGTTTTAACAGTTTTTGGCCTACCATTTCAAAAGAAAATAGACCAAAAGGGGGAATCTGGATGTTAAGACAAAACTTCTGAGAACATTATCTTTCATACAATTTGTCATTTTTTTTCATTGTAATCCTCAATAAATTCTGTCAGGGAACGACAGTGTACCGTTACATTGCTATCAGGGGTCAAAAAGGGGCCACACCCAAAAAATCGACTTTTTTATTTGTGGTCAAATTTTCAAAATCTATTTATTCATTGGAATCCTTGTAAAATCCCTGCCATCATTTTCCATTCAGGTTTGCAATATCTCTTACCAATTTGGGGAAATTAGGGATCAAAGGGACGTACTAATAGCGCATTATGAGTTTTCCTTGAGGGTTGGTATAGACTACATAAATGTGTAAACAAAATTCAAATATGCAATTCAAAGTCCCCCGAAGAATGCATGTGTCAAAAAGCTTTGTGAGTCCACCATGGGTTGCATGTGTCCAAAGTATTTGACAATCCATATTGGGCCGCAAATATACAGGGTTCAACATGTTGCAGTCGTATCATGCTGCACTCAGCATAGCTTTTTATTTTGCAATAAAGAGCTCAATATGAAGCAGTAGGTATTCTTTTGTGAGCTCAAATTATTCCTTGTTTACACACAAACCAAATGCAATAGACTTTTGTACAAAAAGAATAGCTATTTGAATACTTTTAACAACAATGGTTCAATAGAGGATTAGAAGTATTGATCATTATCAGCTTTACATGCATTGACAAAGTTGGTGCCTTTTAAAGAAGTTTGCATACATTTAAATCGCTATTATTTCTTTTTGTCAGTAATATTATACCTGTATTACCTGGCTTTATACCATATCAATAGAAATATATTTGGGTTAGAATTTTAAATGACTTTTATCGAGGAAAAAACCTACAAAGAAGTTGTTAAATGCTAGGTGTTCAAAGATATAATAATTGCATTATATGTATAATACTTCCATACCAAAATGGTTAGTGATGGGGTAATATATTGCTTCGATGATGACACAATTGGAAAACAAGTGTGATAGTTGTAAATTTCTTTTCATAAGAAAGTACATCTACATGCAATGAGTGTTTATAGTTTTCAAGCTGAGAGGCTAAAAGGGGCACCTGTTGGAGCCTTTATTTCAATGATGACACTAAGGCGAATGCGATTTATACAGTACAGTATACCAGTGCACAAATCTGCCATCCAATATGCTAATGGGGCTGTCCAGTTGACCCGCTGCTTTATTTTTTGGTTAAGTCCACATTCTCTGTTAGGTTTTTTTTTGTTTGTTTGTTTTTTATTTGGATTTAATCATTTTTTGGGTGGGGGTCCTGGGGAAGTAGCAGGGTCCAAAGATGATCTTAGACGCAGCCCTGGATCTAGCTGTTGCCAGTTTGTGTAGTGAAATGCTCGTGCTGTGTAAAAATGATCGAATATAACCTGTCTGAGATATATAAAAAAAACTGTCATTTTACAATGCTGTATACACAACTCCACAATAAAAATGTGGGATGTTTAGGAATCATTCTGTCTGTCTATCTGTCCACATTTCTCATAAGCACAACTCCTCTTACAGCTAGAAATGGACTATAATCCACGTGTTTATATTTGTACTCCTCAATGAAATTAGGCAAACTACAACTTAATCCTTCTATTGAAATTTGCAACAATGGAAGATGATCTCTGTGATCAGTAAAATTTACATCTATACAGATGAGATTAACTTGTTCTTGGAAAGAGAAATTTACCTACAGGAAAAAATTACCTGTTGAATTTTCAATTTAAAAAGTCAGATTAGTCTACAATCATGACAATAGAAAGGAGATTAGTGTACAATACAAAAATTGTTGGAAAAAATCTTGCTTATTTTGCAGTTTTGAGTTTATTAAGAGCTTAAAGGATACAGATTTGCGCTTTTCATTATTTGTATTTGTCTTAAGTGTAGATTCCATTAAAATGTTAGTCTGTTTCTTGAAGTGTATTAAAAAATACATGAAATATAATATAACATTTGCATGCAATAACTCATTTTCTTTTACCTGAAATTATATAATTTTAGGTTTGCATAGTTTAATGTTGGTTGTAGTGGGGTAAACTGATTGTCTGAGCAGTAGCTGAATGTTATAAATTTTTTGGATTTTTAACTTTTTTTAATCTTTAGTTTTTTTTGGTTATTATAAGATTAAAAATGTTTGCAGGGTAGCTTCATTCTCTTCTGTTTGAGGTCTTCATCATAAATATATGTTTTTCTTCAAATTCTAATAACTTTTTCACAGGTTTTGCTATTATATGTTAATTAAAGCTTAAAGCCATGAAAAAGACAAAGACAATCTTTTCCGACATAAACTATTATTATCTTTAAAACAAAAATACAGTAAAATCAAAATGTTTAGCTTACATGTATTTTTAAAATCGTCATCTTCGAACTTCCTTTCTATTCTTCATTTAATTTAAAGAAAAACTCGCATTTTCATAGAAAGAAAAATCTTTTCATGTAATAGCTTTGTTTTTTTTTTTCAATTTGAGATTCACTTTTTTAACATGCTATGCTATGGTCTTTGATGGTGTGAAATGTAAATGATATATAAATACAAAGAATTATGTCCTTAATGTAACATTATAATAAACAGATTTTGATTTAAAAAGTAAGAAACTATCCAATTGGTGGTCATATTATCATCTTTGATGAAGAATTTTCTTCCTTCAGAGTAGGAGTTTTCTTCCTACAGTGAAGGAGTTTTTTTCCTTCAGTGTAGGAGTTTTTTTCCTTCAAGCAAGCAGTTTGCAGTTTTTTGCTAATTACTCATAAATAGTTACAGAAATCAAAATTCTGATGTGAGACAAAAGTGATCAGCATCTCAAGATCTACCTGCTCTGAAATTTTCAAGAAGATCCAATAATCCACATAGGAGTTATTGCCCTTTTTATGGATTTTTTGAAAATTTTGCACTTATTTAGCCCTATATCTTGAAAACTATACTAGTGCAGCGGTGGATCGGTAAAAAGTCGTCTATTTAAGGAGTTTAATGAACCGACATAACACACAGCTATTTTTTTAGGGAATATTATACAACAATTTAGCTTTGATTTTAAGTGGGTTGTCACAAATTCGTCTCGGGCATTTTTTGGTAAAATCGATTTTTTTAACTATGGTGTATTTTTGTAAAAATCCCTCCATAGGTGTAAAGTTTCGAAACAAATATTTCTTTAATAAACAAATAGGAATTTTGGACAAAATTATCAAGAATAACCATTTATCTTTCTGTTCATAAAGATTTTGCCAGATTGTGCTCGAGTTTTTCATCAAAATCGATGCTTTTGAAAATGCTCACTTTTTTATCAAATTTTAGATAAAAAGTTGTTTCCTATCAAAATGTTTCTTGTGTTTTGTAACTTCAAAACTCTTTGAACTCTGTGTTGTTATATCCTTAACTATTCTGCAAAGTTTTATTGAAAACGGTGCATAAACGTTGATTTTATTACGTATTTTATAAACAAATTTTGCAAAACATAATTCTGGAAAGCCAAGTCTTTCCGTATTTGGCCTGTAAAAAACTAAATAAAATTTAGGTAAAGAAATTTAATGAAAAAAATAAAGTAAAAAAATAATAACAGAACGACGAAAAGTAGTCTTTAATTCCTAATGAAACAAAAAAAAAACAATAACAGGTCGTAATTACAAGAAAAACGGTCATCACGAGAAACATTCAGTCATAAAAAACCTTGTACTAGTCGGTAACTATATATTACACATGGCATGATATCTGTCTTTGGGCCTAGATACACATTTCTCAATCAAAATTCGTCGACGAATCACCATAGAGGAGTCGATTATTGCTACAGAATGCAACAAAACATCGTTTTGAGAAATATCAAATTCGAATTACATCTTTCAAGTAATTCAAATCTAAAAACGACAAACGTTAATTTTGTAGAACGCTCGAGGTAGAACGCCCAGAAATTTTTTATGCACGATATCATATTCTTTATGTACGAAACTATAAGGTAGAAAAACGAAAAATGCAATTGTTATCAAATTCGCCTCATTTATTAACTGAGCGAGGGCAGATGGAAGACTTCCATTGGAATGTCGAATTTCATCCAAGCAAATTTTCATGCAAAAATATTTTAAAAGTTTCGTCACATGGGGCGCTTGCCAAAGGATTAAACAAACATTACAACATTCGAATACAAATATGTACATACAAATGTTTAGAGTTTTTGACTCAATTAGGAAAAGTTCCTATGCAAAAATATCTAATGACCCCCAAATGAAAGTCGCCGGATGTTTGAGGTCCACACATACGTTCATTTGTTTATATTCTGTGGATTTTCTTTATGATAATCTATACAAACATTGTTGCACTTCTGCGAGTTAAATTTGATTTTTTTATAAGGCAACAAATCGATATTGAATGAAGCAATGCTAGCGTTCGCTGAACGAATACTTCAAAGCCATGGAATTTCCCCATGTAAATCTCAATATTTATGAAAATTCTTCTTACATGTACCCCAGACTAAGGTAGATTTTAGCCTTAGCGACCAAAGGGTCGTGAGTTCGAATCCAGTCCCCGGCACTATCGTGTTGTTATTTTACTGTTTATGATAGTATACTGCTCTATACTCTTCATATTCATTTTTAGCTTGGCATTTTCAACTTTTTGGCTAGAGTGTCTCAGATAAGTCTTAACTAGACGAAACCCGCGTCCAATTTGTTGCCTTGAACTTTGTTGTAAATTAATTTATTTAAAAAAGTCTTTGCCTCAGTGCATTAATATTCTGGTCTCTTACAAATATACAATCAGATGTAAACTTTATTTGAGATATGCATGTGTGGTATAAGATCACGTAATTCATTTATTTTTAGTTTGTATGGAGTGAAGTAGGATCAAGATATCAAATAGCGATCTTAAAATGCTTCAATATTTTGGATGTGATTTATTGTCATGCTCCCATCTGATTTTACAAGAATATATACTAGTAAGCTTTATTAAGAACAGACTCTGCATTGTTTTGTTTTCCGTTTTCCGTGGGCAACTAGAAAAGCATTTAACGATCCCTACAAAAACGAAGCCATTACTAGTATCTCTCCTTTCTTTAAATTATGTTAGAAACTAAGAAGCTGTACCAATGGGGCATATGAACCAGTATAAACGATCGAGGACAGAACGAAGAAACAGACACCACACAACACGAAAACACAAAAATACAAAAATAACTGAATAGCAATCAACAACGTGAACTCAAATCGTAAAGAGAGCGAACACGGGTGATCCGGAAGAGTAAGCGGTTCATGCTTGCTATTGCACACCCGTCGCGCTGCTAATAGCAAACGCCATAAGCGGGACCAGACGGAATGTTGCTAATCAGGAAGGTGCACAATAAGTGCCATTGAAATCCTGAATGTTTGCTAAAAAACACATCATCAAACTGAACAAATATATTGTCAATAAGAAAGTTGGGCATGTCGAGTGTCAGTTGGGTCCTCTGTATTTTTTCTTTTTCTCAGGCTTTTTCTTGAATCAGTGAAAAGTTGACGTTGATAGTTCGATCATAGATCGTATAAAGACACAACAGCGTACACGCGAGTCCAGTTGTTACTACCATCTCTTAGACGATTTCTTGCCTCGACTTGTTTCCAGCGTTATGGTTTATAAAAAAAACATTCAATTTTAATGGATGTGAAAAGGGCAACGCAAAATATTTCCACAATACAGTGGACTGCAGTGTTTTTGCAAATGCTAGCTGATTTAATTACTTCTATAATTACGAAAGACACCATGTGCTCGGAGACTAAGGTAGGATATCAATCCCTCAGGTGCATGCAGATTTGTCTTTTCATCATTATTCTCCGCTGATAACTTATTACTATGCACCCTTCCGTAGCAATCGCTTGTCCAAGCCAGAGTTCTTGCTGAGATTGCATTTAAGATGTGTTTGGGCTTTTAGCTTCGATGTCTATTGATTTGTTTGATTATCTTTTTATCACTTCGAGATTTGATACTTCTAAAATTTTGCTTCTCACCAATTTATTAGGATAAATATATCACAATAATGTAAACTAGTTTATTCTTTGTAACCTTTTGGTAAGGGTCTTATAAATTTGTGTGTAATATATGTTATTCAATTGTCAATTAGCATTATTATGGCCATTAAAGAGGACTTTTTTGTCTGCAGCTACCTTTTTCGGAAGCCCCCTGCGTAATTGTCATTTGTACTAGCGATGCATAACCTTTTTTATATGATGGTTTAAAGTCTGAATTTTAATTTGAATGCAGTTTAGTGGCAAAAAAATAAAATAAAAACGGTAAAACCAAAATGAATATATCTGTTTTAATGTATTTTCTTATCGCCAGCAAAAAAACGTCATTTAACGTCACTTTTTGAAACTCAGGCAGATATTTTGTAGGTTCTATGTCAATTGTAAACTTTTAAGACTTATTCAAACTCACTATCTTCCATATAACTTATTACAAATATTATAGCTTTAATTTCAAAGCCAACAACTAGAATTTTGAACTTTCCAACTATGTGACCTTTGACCTTAAATATTTTAAATTTGACCAATAGAAACATGTGACGACCTGTTTTATCTGAAACTAGAGACATTCCTCTTTAAAATGATATACAATATAGTTGTGTGTTCTGTCGGACCATTAAAGTCATTTTTCCTGGTCAAACCGCTGCACTATACAAGATATTTTAAAAATTCAAATTGCATATGATTAAGCACGTCAAGATCTACATTTTATGTAATTAGGTCAAAGCTGTAGAACCATTTCTTTAAGGAGTTATGGCCCTTAAAGCGTCAAAATTTACCATTTTTCATTACTTTTCCCCTGAATTTCAAAGATGAACTTGTCTGACACCATGCATCCAACTTCAACCAAACTTGGCACAGTTGCTTAATGGCATAATTGCTACCATTCTATCGTTCGGATTTTGATTCGTCAAAAAATATGGCCGCCATGGCTAAAAATAGAACATAGGGGTAAATTGCAGTTTTTTGCTAATTACTCAAAAATAGTTACAGATATCAAAATTTTGATGGGAAACAAAAGTGATAAGCATCTCAAGATCTACCTGTTCTGAAATTTTCAAGAAGATCCAACAATCCACATAGGAGTTATTGCCCTTTTTCTGGATTTTTTGAAAATTTTGCACATATTTAGCCCTATATCTTGAAAACTATACAAGATATTTTAAAAATTCAAATTGCATATGATTAAGCACGTCAAGATCTACATTTTATGTAATTAGGTCAAAGCTGTAGAACCATTTCTTTTAGGAGTTATGGGTCAAAAGTTACCATTTTCCATTGTTTAATAGCTTATCTGCTACAACTCTATTGTCAGATTTTTTATTCGTAAAAAAACATGGCCACCATGGCTAAAAATAGAACATAGGGATAAATTGCATTTTTTTGTTAATAACTCAAAAATGGTTTCAGATATCAAAATTGTGTAAGAATCAAAAGTGATCAGCATGTTAAGATTTACCTGTCCTGAAATTTCAAAAAAGATCTGACTGCTGATGTGGGAGTTATTGTTCTTTTTCCTAATTTTCGCCAAATTTGCACTTATTAAGCCCAATATCTTAAAAACTAACCAAGATATTTCAGAAATTTAAATCGCATATGGTTAAGCACTTCAAAAGTCTCCTTTGGGTCGAAGCTGTCAGATGACCCCTATTAGGGGTTATGGCCCTTTTAAGGTCAAAAATAGCGTTTTTTCATGTATTTGTCCTATAGAATGAAAACTATTGCAGATAGAGAAAAGCTGTTGCCTGCTAAAATGTTTAGCTCATTAAGCTTTATAAAAGTCTCAATAGGGATGAAGTTGTCAGATAAGCCCTTATAGGAGTAATGGCCTTTTTAAGGTAAAAAATAGCGTTTTTTCATGTTTTTTGCCCTATTGAATGAAAACTATTGCAGATAGAGAAAAGGTAGGGCTTGCTTTAATGTTCAGCTCATTTAGCCTCAGGAAAGTCTCCGTTGTGTCTAAGTTGGGACTTGACCCATTAAAGAAGAGACCATTATCCCTTAAGGACCAGGTGAGCGATTCAGGCTCCTGGGAGCCTCTAGTTATATTTTTATATACTGAAACCTTAGGTGGCTTCATTCTAAAAACTGAAATTTAAAATAATATTGCATTTCATTTGTCGACATCATGGATCAATATCTTTACCGGCGGTTATTATTGGTTAATTGACCAGCGTGAGATCGCTGCACGTGCTCGCATCTCAACCTTGTCAAAGCACACTGAAAATAGTCATTTACGGAAGAAAGTTTCCTAATGTTTTAACAGTTTTTGGCCTACCATTTCAAAAGAAAATAGACCAAAAGGGGGAATCTGGATGTTAAGACAAAACTTCTGAGAACATTATCTTTCATACAATTTGTCATTTTTTTTCATTGTAATCCTCAATAAATTCTGTCAGGGAACGACAGTGTACCGTTACATTGCTATCAGGGGTCAAAAAGGGGCCACACCCAAAAAATCGACTTTTTTATTTGTGGTCAAATTTTCAAAATCTATTTATTCATTGGAATCCTTGTAAAATCCCTGCCATCATTTTCCATTCAGGTTTGCAATATCTCTTACCAATTTGGGGAAATTAGGGATCAAAGGGACGTACTAATAGCGCATTATGAGTTTTCCTTGAGGGTTGGTATAGACTACATAAATGTGTAAACAAAATTCAAATATGCAATTCAAAGTCCCCCGAAGAATGCATGTGTCAAAAAGCTTTGTGAGTCCACCATGGGTTGCATGTGTCCAAAGTATTTGACAATCCATATTGGGCCGCAAATATACAGGGTTCAACATGTTGCAGTCGTATCATGCTGCACTCAGCATAGCTTTTTATTTTGCAATAAAGAGCTCAATATGAAGCAGTAGGTATTCTTTTGTGAGCTCAAATTATTCCTTGTTTACACACAAACCAAATGCAATAGACTTTTGTACAAAAAGAATAGCTATTTGAATACTTTTAACAACAATGGTTCAATAGAGGATTAGAAGTATTGATCATTATCAGCTTTACATGCATTGACAAAGTTGGTGCCTTTTAAAGAAGTTTGCATACATTTAAATCGCTATTATTTCTTTTTGTCAGTAATATTATACCTGTATTACCTGGCTTTATACCATATCAATAGAAATATATTTGGGTTAGAATTTTAAATGACTTTTATCGAGGAAAAAACCTACAAAGAAGTTGTTAAATGCTAGGTGTTCAAAGATATAATAATTGCATTATATGTATAATACTTCCATACCAAAATGGTTAGTGATGGGGTAATATATTGCTTCGATGATGACACAATTGGAAAACAAGTGTGATAGTTGTAAATTTCTTTTCATAAGAAAGTACATCTACATGCAATGAGTGTTTATAGTTTTCAAGCTGAGAGGCTAAAAGGGGCACCTGTTGGAGCCTTTATTTCAATGATGACACTAAGGCGAATGCGATTTATACAGTACAGTATACCAGTGCACAAATCTGCCATCCAATATGCTAATGGGGCTGTCCAGTTGACCCGCTGCTTTATTTTTTGGTTAAGTCCACATTCTCTGTTAGGTTTTTTTTTGTTTGTTTGTTTTTTATTTGGATTTAATCATTTTTTGGGTGGGGGTCCTGGGGAAGTAGCAGGGTCCAAAGATGATCTTAGACGCAGCCCTGGATCTAGCTGTTGCCAGTTTGTGTAGTGAAATGCTCGTGCTGTGTAAAAATGATCGAATATAACCTGTCTGAGATATATAAAAAAAACTGTCATTTTACAATGCTGTATACACAACTCCACAATAAAAATGTGGGATGTTTAGGAATCATTCTGTCTGTCTATCTGTCCACATTTCTCATAAGCACAACTCCTCTTACAGCTAGAAATGGACTATAATCCACGTGTTTATATTTGTACTCCTCAATGAAATTAGGCAAACTACAACTTAATCCTTCTATTGAAATTTGCAACAATGGAAGATGATCTCTGTGATCAGTAAAATTTACATCTATACAGATGAGATTAACTTGTTCTTGGAAAGAGAAATTTACCTACAGGAAAAAATTACCTGTTGAATTTTCAATTTAAAAAGTCAGATTAGTCTACAATCATGACAATAGAAAGGAGATTAGTGTACAATACAAAAATTGTTGGAAAAAATCTTGCTTATTTTGCAGTTTTGAGTTTATTAAGAGCTTAAAGGATACAGATTTGCGCTTTTCATTATTTGTATTTGTCTTAAGTGTAGATTCCATTAAAATGTTAGTCTGTTTCTTGAAGTGTATTAAAAAATACATGAAATATAATATAACATTTGCATGCAATAACTCATTTTCTTTTACCTGAAATTATATAATTTTAGGTTTGCATAGTTTAATGTTGGTTGTAGTGGGGTAAACTGATTGTCTGAGCAGTAGCTGAATGTTATAAATTTTTTGGATTTTTAACTTTTTTTAATCTTTAGTTTTTTTTGGTTATTATAAGATTAAAAATGTTTGCAGGGTAGCTTCATTCTCTTCTGTTTGAGGTCTTCATCATAAATATATGTTTTTCTTCAAATTCTAATAACTTTTTCACAGGTTTTGCTATTATATGTTAATTAAAGCTTAAAGCCATGAAAAAGACAAAGACAATCTTTTCCGACATAAACTATTATTATCTTTAAAACAAAAATACAGTAAAATCAAAATGTTTAGCTTACATGTATTTTTAAAATCGTCATCTTCGAACTTCCTTTCTATTCTTCATTTAATTTAAAGAAAAACTCGCATTTTCATAGAAAGAAAAATCTTTTCATGTAATAGCTTTGTTTTTTTATGCCCCCGCGACGACATGTCGGGGGGCATTAAGTTTTACTCATGTCCGTCCGTACGTACGTCCGTACGTCCGTACGTCCCGTACGTCCGTCCGTACGAATTTCCGTCAAGCTTTTCTCAGCAACCGTACATGAGAATGACTTGAAACTTGGTAGGATGGTTCAGTATGACAAACAGTACGTCCTAAGCGATTTTGAGACCTGTCGGACATCTACTTCCTGTTTGGGACTTAGGCCATGTGAAAATATGTGAACATGACTATGAAAATTTCCGTCAAGCTTTTCTCAGCAACCGTACATGACAATGACTTGAAACTTGGTAGGATGGTTCAGTATGACAAACAGTACGTCCTAAGCGATTTTGAGACCTGTCGGACATCTACTTCCTGTTTGGGACTTAGGCCATGTGAAAATATGTGAACATGACTATGAAAATTTCCGTCAAGCTTTTCTCAGCAACCGTACATGACAACGACTTGAAACTTGGTAGGATGGTTCAGTATGACAAACAGTACGTCCTAAGCGATTTTGAGACCTGTCGGACATCTACTTCCTGTTTGGGACTTAGGCCATGTGAAAATATGTGAACATGACTATGAAAATTTCCGTCAAGCTTTTCTCAGCAACCGTACATGACAATGACTTGAAACTTGGTAGGATGGTTCAGTATGACAAACAGTACGTCCTAAGCGATTTTGAGACCTGTCGGACATCTACTTCCTGTTTGGGACTTAGGCCATGTGAAAATATGTGAACATGACTATGAAAATTTCCGTCAAGCTTTTCTCAGCAACCGTACATGACAATGACTTGAAACTTGGTAGGATGGTTCAGTATGACAAACAGTACGTCCTAAGCGATTTTGAGACCTGTCGGACATCTACTTCCTGTTTGGGACTTAGGCCATGTGAAAATATGTGAACATGACTGTGAAAATTTCCGTCAAGCTTTTCTCAGCAACTGTACATGAGAATGACTTGAAACTTGGTAGGATGGTTCAATATGACAAACAGTACGTCCTAAGCGATTTTGAGACCTGTCGGACATCTACTTCCTGTTTGGGACTTAGGCCATGTGAAAATATGTGAACATGACTATGAAAATTTCCGTCAAGCTTTTCTCAGCAACCGTACATGAGAATGACTTGAAACTTGGTAGGTTGGTTCAGTATGATTAACAGTACGTCCTAAGCGATTTTGAGACCTGTCGGACATCTACTTCCTGTTTGGGACTTAGGCCGATTGGAAAAAATGTGAACATGACTTGAAAATTTCCGTCAAGATTTTATCAGGAACCATACATGAGAATGATTTGAAACTTGGTAGGATGGTTCAGTATGACAAACTGTATGTCCTAAGCGACTTTCATGTCTGTCAGACATCTACTTCCTGTTTGGGGCCTAGGCCAAACAAAAAAGTATGTGTGTTTACTGTCACATGCTGAAAAAAATTAGGGTCGGTAGGTAGGAAATTATTTTTTTTTTATAATTTTTTTTTACCTTGAGTCTATGGGGGCAGCTTTGTGACTTTAACAGTGCTTAATGGAAAATGCTCAAAAAAACTTTAGGGTAGGGGGGTAAAAATTAGGTAGGGTAGGGTGACAGTAAACTCACCTCCTTTTTTTTTTGGCCCTAGCGGGGGCATCCGTGTCCCATGGACACATTCCTTCTTTATTTTTTCAATTTGAGATTCACTTTTTTAACATGCTATGCTATGGTCTTTGATGGTGTGAAATGTAAATGATATATAAATACAAAGAATTATGTCCTTAATGTAACATTATAATAAACAGATTTTGATTTAAAAAGTAAGAAACTATCCAATTGGTGGTCATATTATCATCTTTGATGAAGAATTTTCTTCCTTCAGAGTAGGAGTTTTCTTCCTACAGTGAAGGAGTTTTTTTCCTTCAGTGTAGGAGTTTTTTTCCTTCAAGCAAAAAAATTCATACCCATAGCAAGTTAATCTCCTCTGTATAGATATCAATTTTACTGATCACAGTACATGTAATCATCTTCCATTGTTGCAAATTTCAATAGAGGGATTAAGTTGTAGTTAGCTATTTTCACTGAGGAGTACAAATATAAACACGTGGATTATAGTCCATTTCTAGCTGTAATTTAACTGATCATAGAGATCAAGTTCCATTGTTGCAAATTTCATCAGAGAGATTAATCTCAAGTTTACCAGAGTTCACCAGGGTCATGCAACCAAAGGTCGGGGATTGTCAAACTTTACTTGCTATAATACACATAATAATAAAGGTGTGATTACACATAATAATAAAGGCCCAATGTTTTATGACACTTAAGGCACAGCCAATACTTTGTTTTGAGTGGTGCTTTAAGTTCAGGGTATTTTGAATGATGCCATTCCAAGCATCCGTCACCACACATCTGGCACAACCATTCTGCTACATCTTTTGTTTTCTGCCACTCTATACGTTTATGTTAAAACGTGATCCTCCAGCCTTGGAAGAAAAATTCATTCCCCCATTAATGCAAGCATATTTTTAAGTTGTTGTATATTATCTAGAAAAGTGGGTGGGTGAGTCAGTGATTACTTACTTTTGAGTCAGAGCCCGCGATAGAATATATACCTACTGTATAACCTATGGGAAGAATTGAAAAGCACAAGGCATGCATGATATGCATTAACTAAAAATTTCGGATTTTATACAACAATTTCTTTGTATATACAGGTACATGCACTTGTGATGATGATGGCGGGCGGCTGGGCGTGGGTGCGGGCGGGCGTCAACAATTGGTTTCCGGACCTTAACTCAAAAAGTTGTAAACCGATTTTAATGACACTTTGGGAATTTGTTACATACCATCAGAGGAGGAACCCTATTGATTTTGGGGTAAATCCGTTCAAGGTCAAGGTCACAGCGACAGAAAAACCTTAGAAAATTTCTTGAATTAGTGGTTTCAGGACCATAACTCAAAAGTGTTCAACCAATTTTATTGAAATTTTGGGATATTGTTACATATCATAAGAGGAGGAACCTTATTGATTTTGGGGTAAATCCGTTCAAGGTCAAGGTCACAGTGACAGAAAAATGATAGACAATTTCTTGAATTAGTGGTTTTCAGACCAATGAGTAACTCAAAAACTTAAGGATATTGTTATATTCCATAAGAGGAGGAACCCTTTTGATTTTGGTGTAAATAGGTTCAAGGTCAAGGTCACAGCGACAGAAAAACATTTGAAATTTACTTAAAAAAGCAGTTTCTGGTCAATTACTCAAAACGTTGTCAACAGATTTTAATGAAACTTTGTTATGTTGTTACCAATTATAAGAGGAGAAACAAACCATTCCTCAATTTGTCTCCATTTTACATGTAATGCCTGTAAAATCCAATAATGTTAAATCTTAAAATGAAGACAAGGAAAGTTTGGGTTAATAAAATACGGCATCTCGGCTTTTACACCCATGTGCATATTGATTTTTGTCTCGCCTGCGATGAATAGTCGCAGAAGGCGAGACATAGGTATTACTTTCCGGTGGCGGCGACGGAAGCGGCAGTGGCAGCGTTGTAAACTTTTTGTAAGACTTTTGTGGACAATGCACTGCTTGAAAAGTATAATAGCTAGGCATCTGATATTTGGTATACAGACAGTTCAGGTTATGGTCTCCGCAACTGTCACCATGCCGTGTGACCATGACCCCATTTTCACGTTTCAGTGACTCTGTGAACTTAGGTCTTTTTTCAGGCCGTAAACTTTTTGTAAGACTTTAGTGGACGATGAATTGCTGGAAAAGTATAATAGCTAGGCATCTAATATTTGGTATACAGACAGTTGAGGTTATGGTCTATGCAACTGTCACCATGCTGTGTGACCCTGACCCCATTTTCATGCTCCAGTGACTCTGTAAACTTAGGTCTTTTTTAAGGCCGGTAACTTTTTTGTAAGACTTTTGTGGACAATGATTTGCTGGAAAAGTATAATAGCTAGGCATATGATATTTGGTATACAGACAGTTCGGGTCAGGTCTATGCAAATGTCACCATGCTGTGTGACCCTGACCCCATTTTCATGCTTCAGTGACTCTGTAAACTAAGTCTGTTTTCAGGCCGAAAACTTTTTTTGTAAAACTTTTGTGGACGATGAATTGCTGGACAATTATAATAGCTAGGCATCTAATATTTGGTATACAGACAGTTGAGGTTATGGTCTATGCAACTGTCACCATGCTGTGTGACCCTGACCCCATTTTCATGCTCCAGTGACTCTGTAAACTTAGGTCTTTTTTAAGGCCGGTAACTTTTTTGTAAGACTTTTGTGGACAATGATTTGCTGGAAAAGTATAATAGCTAGGCATATGATATTTGGTATACAGACAGTTCGGGTCAGGTCTATGCAAATGTCACCATGCTGTGTGACCCTGACCCCATTTTCATGCTTCAGTGACTCTGTAAACTAAGTCTGTTTTCAGGCCGAAAACTTTTTTTGTAAAACTTTTGTGGACGATGAATTGCTGGACAATTATAATAGCTAGGCATCTAATATTTGGTATACAGACAGTTCAGGTTATGGTCTATGCAACTGTCACCATGCCATGTGACCCTGGCCCCATTTTCATGCTCCAGTGACTCTGTGAACTAATGTCTTTTTCAAGGCCGAAAACTTTTTGTAATACTTGTGTGGACAATGAATTGCTTTGAAAAGTATAATAGCTAGGCATCTGATATTGGGAAGACAGACACTTTTTGTGTTTATGTCAAGAAATGAAAGCTAAGGTAGTTGATTTTAGTGATGGTGCTGGCAGGCCACACTTGTTTAATTCCTTTTTTGGTACCCGAGATTCAGGAAACCATTCCCGTACCCAAAAAGTAATAAAAAGGCATTCTGAATTATTTTGCATTTCTGGCAGCTTAGGCCCACAGTTGATGCAATATGTATGTACTCTAGTAAATGTTACATATCTAATTAAACAAATATATTTTTATCTATTATAAAAAAACCTATTATAAAAAAAACTATTATAAAACAAATGCAGGATATATCAGTGTTCTTTCTCTGGAACAGACAGCTTTGTATCCTGTCACGTCAACATTCACGCCTCGGTCCATCGTAAATGCAAACATGAAACATTTAAAATGCATATTTTCCAACACTTCAAATAAGGACATTGTCGGAAACCCACGGATAATTCCTACCTCCTCCATCATCATCTGCCTTCCCTCTGTATGTTCCTTTAAACCACAAGTAGAAAAGAAATCACGTTGTTCTTACATATGGAAATCAACGGGGTAATCACCGGGGACATTGCAAAATTTTTTCTGATGCCTCCCTGTCTAAAAACACTTGAAAAGCTAATTGGTAGCACATGCTTCTCATACCACCTGTATGTATAGAAAGATAATCATCCTTTCCGTTCATCAAATTTAACGTGCCAAATTGTCAATCGTGTTTAGCAAAAAGGTTTCATTTCTTTCAGGCCTAACAAATTCGAAGTCGTAACACTTCATTTTGATTGTTTACATTTATAACAATAAAAAGCACAATTGTTAACCTTATAGAAGTGATGATATGATTGGCCCAATTGGTCCAAGGCATTAAGAGATATCTTTAAGCGACCAATCAAAATGGCTCCTTAAATATTCATGACGAAGTTTATTATCTTCGTTGCTGATTGGTTGGTATCATCATTGTATCGAAAACATGAATATGTAAATACACAGTAAAACTAGTCCAACACCCAATTATTTATAAATACGCAATATTCCGCACATGCGGAAATTACTTTACCCACCCACATTTCATTAATAATACTATTTTGATAGCATCCTGGTATTTTTTTATTTTCAAAAAACATCTTCTGGTTTGAAATTATAACATCACATTTCCTATTGAATACATAAAAAATAATTTCTGGTGGCATCACATTTGAACCAGATAGCATAGCATTACCAGGATGCTATTAGGGTGTGGGGAGAACACTGCAGTGTACAAAAGAATTGTCAAGATCAAAACATTGTTGACCAGACACTGATAGTGAATGTTGGACATTGGGAAAAGAAGAACAAACGGTTACAACTCTTACACAATATATGATATATTCAAACTAAAGTGAGAAATGGTATGACTCCTTGTGCTGTTCTTCTTCATGTTTGCCAGTTTTGTCATTTCCCTTTCAGACTTATGACATTTGAATGCCCCATTGGTGCTCTTTTGCTTCTTCCTCTAAAATAAAACCCCCCTCTGTCCCTTAAAGTAGTAGAACATTAACTAATATTCTTATAAAATGCCAGGTATACATTTATTTTCACATTTAAGATCAGCCAGAGGACACCTGAGCCCAAAAGTAAAGCCGAATCTAAAATGTCCAGTTTTTTGATATATTAATATTAAGTATATACTTTTTCTTGTGTAAAAATAGTGGACCCTCTTTCCAGACAAAAAGATTTTCCTTGGTTTAAAGTAATAATAAAGCAGTTTTTGGAAAAAAAACTGCAATGTAAAAATAATCACTTAACTGTTGCATAATCATAAAATTAAAGCTTTCGCGCTTTTATGAAGACGAAAATTTTAATAATGTGCGTGTGCTGGCTAGAAATTTAGATGATTTTTGAAGAAGTTTGATACCAATGGCCACTTATTAACTTTCGTGAACAACATTTCGATTTTTACCGAGCATTTCAAAACAAACAAAAATGTATTTTGAAGTAAAAGCATGTAAAGCTCTGGGTTTAATATAATTTCATATTTCTTCTTTATTTGACAAGTAAAACCTTTCTGCTATTAAGAAATACTGATTTAAAAGTGTTAAACATGTAAATAATAACAACACACACGCACCTGTTTTCCATTTATCGTACTATATATTAACCGGGCCTATTTAATCGAAAACTCGATGAATTCAATGACACAAGATTCTCATTGGGGGATTTATAAACCACTTTCTCTTGTTATTGGTATCATTTCAACCCACCATTTCGTTTGAAATGCCTGTACCAAGTCAGGACCATTGCGATCCACCAGTTCTCCGGTATGACTGATTCGTTTTTGTCATTTTCTCTGGACTATGAGATTGATCATTCAAGTTCGGTAGTTTTGTTATTACCTTTATTTAAAGGGGAATGGACTGGAGTAAAGAAAAATCAAAACAGTTACAAAAGCCAGAACATAGCATTACCTTTTCAGACCGAGTTTGTTTACATCCATTTCCTAAAGTATTTTTAGATGGGCTTGCGCGGGCACTTCCGAGTGAGTTCAAACTTGGGTCGTATGCATCTAGTTTGCATAATACAACTCGGGAAGCAAATGATTGTTAAAGACATTTTTTGTTAAATTCTGCAAAAATCCCACTGTTTAATGGACTTTTTGTAGCTTTAATAAAAGTTTATATTAACAGTTTATATTTTTAAAGCTTAAAAAGACTGTTAAACATTTTATGATATTTTGATTTATTATTACTTTAAAACTGGTTCATTCATTTAAAGTATTAATCATTAATAACAAAAAGTTATTTCTCCAATGTTTGCATCTAATCTTTGTAACCTTTAGAATCCCAAAGTCGATTCATTATATTTTGCAATCTTACAGTATCATACAAAAAGTATTTTATAAGTACATTATATACAATTTTTACTGTTTCTCAGGGAACAATCTATCCTGTCTATTTGCATAAAATTACATTGTCCTCTAGAACCCAGAAAATGTTAGTTCATAGAGTTTTGCCTTTGTTCCCTCTGGATCCTTCCTACCACTGACACATCCTAGATAGATATTACCAGAGGGAGCCAGAGCCAGAGAACATGGTCTCATTATTCCAATATCCTTAAGATTGTGGTATGTGATGATCTCTCCTTCATTGTTTAGTATATGTAGATATTTAGTTGTAAAGTCATACACCAGGATATTGTCACTAGCAGTTGTAAGTAGACCTCTAGGTCTCATTGGTTTGTCAGGAGAGTTTATATCAGGATGGCCATGATAGTATCCCACTTGACCTCCAGGATGGAGCACCACTACTTTATTACCATGTTTATCACCAACAACAATGATCCCTTGACTGGTTGTTGTGATTGTCTGAGGATATTTAAATATTTGTTGTTGATTGTCATGTTCATATTTGTTTATCTGTTTCCCCTCAGTGTTCATCACAATAACAATCCCATTATCCTTCCTATCCCTGGCTCCAATGATAACACTGTGGTCTCTGGTGACATGGACACCGGTTATCTTCCAAGGATGAACATTAAACTTAGAGTCAATGATTTGTCCTGTCATAGGATTGATGATGCCTAGGATTGATGGTTTACTCACAATGTAAGTAGATCCTGATGGAGATGTAGCCAGGCCATAGACTTCAGTCTTGTAGGTTGATAGTGTCTTCACTGTATCATGTTCTATTTTGATGTGTTGTATTGTTTCTTGATCCTTGTAACTTTCACCTATCCACAGAGATCCATCATCACAAACAGCCAGGAAATGAATGTTCCTTATGTCCACTGTATGCTGCTTCACTACTTTTAATTCAATGACTTTCTCCAAAGACTCTGACTCCCTGCCTATTTCCTTTATATCAATGATCTTATGATCTTTCAAAAATTTAGTATGGCCTTTCTTGCAGATATTACACATAAGATTGTCACAAGTGATACATTTCCATTCAATCTTGTTACTTGTTTCACATACAGTGCAACCAACTGGTATTTGTCCTTTAGGTAAGGATTTAGAGAACGCCATTTTTAAATATATTTCCTTGTTATTTCTTTGTTGTGAATTTGTAATGTAAGAATCTTTTAAAATGACCTTGACACATCATTACTATCAGTCCGATGAATGTTTAAAAAATTTAAAAATTACTCTTGCAGAAATTATCAATAAAACTTAAAGTTTAGTACCTTACACCTATTATTAGATATATTCTAAAGCAGTTAAAGGACTTTTTAAATTGAGTACCTAAATTGTACCTAAAGATATATTTTGTTAAATGGATTTAAACAAAAGCATGCATAATTTCTTTGACCAATTTATTGGTTTTTCCAAATGACTGTTTTTTTTTATAGAACTTTTATTTAAAAACTTTTTGTTTCCAAAAATGATTAATTGTTTAGAGAGCTGTTTGTGTAGTTGTTATTGTGTCAGGTTGACTGATACAATGATGTCCATGGATGGTCATTTGTCAAACTTTCCAAAGAAACATCTCTATATAATAATATTGACAATTTTTGAATCACTTGTAATTGGAATGGAAAAAAAAATGTGGTTACCATTTGTATGATAAAAGCAATACCTCTTGTATTTAAGACATGTTTAGTTCAATAAAAGTTGGCCTGATTTTGGCTGCTCAAAAGTTAGCACTAGCACACTGCAAAGATAAAAGGGATTCACTGTTTTTTTGGGATTCCAAATTCAGGAAAAGATTTTACTAAAATTGAATCAGTAAAATATGATAATCCTGATAATGTGACTTGTGAAATTGACAACTTCACAAACAAAAGCAATGTCTGCAGCCTTTAACATGGGGTGTACATGTAGGTAATCACAGTAGCATCCCCATCTTTTGACCTTGACCTTGATTTTCTGGTTGAGTGACTTTGATTATTTTTATTGCATATATTAGCAATGTTTAAGTTCTATAAACATCTTTTGAACTCAGAAACTGAAAATCAATGTGAATTCAAAATATAGTGGAAGTAAGAAAGAATAATTGTTTCTGATGGTGCCGGCAGGAGAGACATACTTTAGTGTTAACTCTTGTTCCCTTCAATCATTGACTTAGAAAATATTAAAGTAAAAAAAAATACTATTACTGACCATCCAATATGAGATAAATCAATCCAACATTAAGTAGAAAACAGCCCAATATTAAGACTAAACAGTACTTATTGGTAAAATAAAGTACTGTATTAACAATGACGGGGCTCCCGCAGGGTACCCCCCTCAGGTCGCAAGGTCGCTTTTAAAAGGGGCCTAAGGTCGCTTTTAAAAGTCATATTTTGGCGGAGGTCGCAGGTCGTTTTTTTGCATAGGTCGATTTTATGAAGTGTAGGTCGGAAGTCGCCCTTTAAAAGCCCTCAGGTCGCAGGTCGTTTTTAACCCTGCGGGAGCCACAATGACATGACGTCACAACTGTGTTTTAATTTTTATTACGCTCAATTCCTGTTTTATCAAACTGTGAGATAGAAGCATGTGAATATGCTCATAAAATGTTTGCTCTGATGTGAACAGGCCAATTTCAATAATGCACACGGACTTGCCCGCCTCTATTGATATTTTGTTAATGTGTTTTTTCGTACTTCGCATTGACTCAAAGTATTTAAAGGTATTGTCTGTTCCCCTCCATGGGTGTAGTGACATCTTTTTTTATTATACTTCAGTAGATCTTTTCTATATAAAATACAGGTTAACATTTTTACTATTACATCTTGAATTTGGTAAAAGTACTATTTCCCTAGGGATATAGTAAAAACTATTTTCCTAGGGTAATAGTACCGTTATACAATTTCGCGGGTTTTTTGTATGATTGGCAGTAGGCGTGGCTAAAGTATATCTTATAGAAGGTAAAGAGTGAGAAGTAGGCGTGGCTTTAGTTTAGTTGTTTACCGATTCAGTATAATAAAACAATTGTTTACTGGCCATTCCGAAAACAGTACATTTGTTTCCCCTCGGTACTTACCATTTCCCTCGGCGCTACGCGCCTCGTGAAATATTAAGTACCTCGTGGAAACAAATGTACTGTTTCCCTCATTACCAGTAAACAATTGTATAATATAGCCCCTTTAAAGTTTTGACTTTTATATTTGTAAATTTGTTTACCTTTTAAATGCTGTTTTACAAAATTTTAAAATTAGTATGCCCCATCTACGAAAGTAGACGGGCATTTAGTGTTCGGGTCCGTTCGTCTGTCCGTCCGTCCGTTTGTTCGTTCATCCGTCCCAAATCCCCATATTTCCAAATTCCCAGTTACTGACAAATGCCAAATCAATGATATTGGTATAGTAGGTGCACCTAGTGATGCTTAGCACAATGCATGCTTCAGATGCTCAATGTGACCTATATGTTCTGCCGGATGACCTCTTACAGAAAAATAGTTAAATTCCATTCCCACTTACATAAGTGTCACATCAACTATATTGGTATGGTAGGTGCATCTAGTGATGCTCAGCAAAATGCATGCTTCGGCAGGATGTGACCTATATTTTCTGCATGAATGACCACTTACAGAAGAATGGTTAAAGTCTATTCCCTCTTACTGACAAGTGCCATATCAACCATATTGGTATGGTAGGTGCACCTAGTGACGCTTAGAACAATGCATGCTTCGGATGCTGGCTGTGACCTATATTTTTCGCATGGATGACCACTTATAGAAGAATGGTTTAAAGTCCATTCCTTCTTACTAACATGTGCCACATCAACTTTATTGGTATGGTAGGCCAGCCACTGTGTCTTTTTGACACATTTTCAACTTCATTGTTGATTGATCACTGTAAAAGGGGGTGTCATACTTAGGTTTACCTAAAGGTTAAAGTTACATTATCATGATGTCATGAGTATAGTACCATGAAACTTTATAAATCATTTAATCAACATAAAATTATACTTTTTGAACAACCTCATGGTTTATTGTTTTGCTGAAAAAAAATCAATGTTGGGAGATGGGGCACTATGTCTTTTGGACATATTCTTGTTAAACATATGTATTTGCATATGTTCTTAAATCACATCAAAACATATTAGATGTTGGAATTATTATTTTTTTGCTCGTGAAAAATACTTTGTTGAGATATTTTAGCTTTACCGACAATATAAAAAATGTTATAAGTAATATTGGAACTCGATTTGTAACTCAAACTCTTGATCTAACTCCAGTTGTAACTCGATTATTTCCACTAAAGTCCCTGTTTGGAATTAGCTCAAATTTTAACTTGAACTTGAGCCGTAACTCTAACTCTAACTCAAACTCTTACCCAAACTATAACTCTGATTTGAACTCGATGATTACCTACACCCTTCAGCTTGATCAGTGATGGATACTTACTGACTGGCATATGACCGCAAAAAAGTATTATGCAAATGATTAATCACCAATTTCAGAATTATTTGAGAAGGACTTTTAGGGATAGACTTATAATGTGCCCTTTATAATGTCTGTCTGTCTGTTAATAAGATCACTTCTTTGTTTCCATGATTAGTTACTCCCCATATTAAACCTCTACAAACTTAAATCCAACCTGGCATATTAATGAAAAATATACAAAAAAGGAAATGTCTTGCTCGTAAGCACAACTCCTCCTAAACCGCTTGATGGTTTTTGATGAAACTTTACATGAAGGAAGTACATCATCTGTAGATGTGCATGAAGAATTTGTATTGCTCTTGGTTATCCTCGAGGGGAGATCCTTTTGTGAGCTCGCTCACAGTACTAGTATTACTTGTTTAAATTGACTTACAAATCAACCCCCTAATTTTTTAATATAGTTTTGTCTATAGATTTTTAAAATTACCCTTTTGATAATCAGCCAATTACGCACCACATTTGTTTGTTTTGATCCAAAAACGTAAAAATCATTGACTTTTCATTAGCAAATTAGAATACAAGCTAACAAGTTACATTTTGAAAGCATGCAGGGTAAGGACGGAAAGAAAATCTTTTTTTCAGTTGTATTAATACGTCAAATTTACAAGAAGTCAAGAAATGAGAAAAATAAATCAATTTTGAAGGAGTGGGTGAAGTCTTGCCAAGATGGCAGCTGTCTTCCCCTGTGGGTATGATAGAGAAGGGGGGTCAATTTTTTAAAATCGATATAAATGTCCAAAATACAAGCCCCTGTTATAGTAAGTGCATAAAATATTCCCAGTTGTACAATAGATGATTGCATTCAATATTATGCATAAGTAATGAATGTATCAATTCCTGTTGAAATTATTTGCTTGATGATACACTGCTGTTTGAGTTCATGACTTGAAGGTTTTGTCCTGCCTATGAAGTAGAACAGGACATAGAAGTTACTTTACTGGTTGCGGTGGCGATGATGGCGGCATTTAATATCACTATTAAAGTGTTATGATTACCGCCTTGTCTCAAGAATTATAAGTCCTAGGTTGATGACACTTGCTATGCATACGCCACAGTAGTAGCTTAGCACAGCTGTATCCCCATCTTTTGATCTTGACCTAGATTTTCTGGTTGGCTTAGTGATTTAGACATTTTTGATTAAATATTATAGTACAGTGAAGATTTTATTAGTACTTTCATATCTCAGAAACAATAATTTCTAGTTTAACGAAACTTCATTTGTTTTGCATCAGATCTAGAATTTTATAGCTGCATCCTCATCTCTTGAACTTGGATTTTTCATTGAGCAACATTAATTTCTTTGGTATTTTGAGAAATATGAGAGTTATAGTTTGATATATAATGATGAAAATTTAGAAATTTATGGAATTTGACAATGAATTTATGTTTCTGATTGTGTGAGTATACAAGACATACCTTAATGTTAACTCTTGTTATATCTATATGTCTTTGTATTTATAATTTCAGATTCAACAATGATCCATCTATTGATATCCTACTCCTTACAACCCATGTTGGAGGACTGGGTCTTAATCTCACCGGGGCAGATACAGTTATCTTTGTAGAACATGACTGGAATCCCATGAAAGATTTGCAGGTACTTTCACAATCTTGGTGCCAATGGAAATTTGCTGAATTTGTCTTATTGCCATCCAAAGCATAGATACATGTTATACAATTCCTAACAAAATATTTAATTGAATACTTATGGTAATATCAAAATTACAGAACTTAAAGCATCAATCTCAATGTCAAAGAAAAAAGACAAAACACACTGGAAAAGTTATAGATTACAATGGTCCTGACTTGGTGTACATGCATTTCAAATGAAAAGGTGAGTTTAACCAGGGACTATGGTGCGCTTAACCTCCCTCTTCTATTGGGATCATTGAAATGTAAAGATGATAATCAAGTGTGGAATAATATTTATAGCATTTATTATATCTTTGGTAAATTTCTGTTAATTTTATTGGCTTTTACAGAACTTTCTGTGATCAGGAAATAATTCAAATGTTTTATTTTATGATCATACCATGAAAACAATTCTGAATTTTTCCCTGCTGAAATTTTTACATTTCAAGGGAAACAATACCATTGTACCATGCTTGAAAATCAATAATGTAACGTCACCATGCAGGCAAACCATGAACCAAAAATTTAATAAAACAACTGTAGAAAAATATGAGATGTGGAATAAGTGTACGCCACACAGCCCAAAATCAAACGGCAATTTAGAAAAAAACACACAATAAAAATCAAATCGATCAAAGTCCAATTCCACTAGAGAGAACCTAAGACAAAAATACAAGAACAAACAAAAGGACGGTAAAGGAACTCTCTGTTTATACTGACAGCTAGCTGAGAATCATCAATCGATTAATTTAAAAAAAATCAAAGGTATTGATTTTAAATCTGACACAACACTTCAAACAATAATGATTTAGTGAAGTGTCATCACACAATACTGACATGCTTCGTCGCTATAATGCTTAAAAATGACAATAGTAAAAACGTTTATGGAAGTTTTAAAGCAAGTATCAAGTTTAAATATCAATGTTTCTGCCAAAAAACACTAAATTCAAAGCTTTAATCAAAATGTTCAATTCATATCCTTTCCGTAATAAATTTTAAGCCAATTTTTCATTTCTAATGGATTGCTTTTAAATTTGTGAGCTTTATAAAAAACGTTACCATAAAAATTCAGTATGTGATATTCCTTTCACTATAAGAAAACAACGTGAACAATTAAATTTTTCATTAAGAGATCGATACTTGTGAAAGATTTTACTACTTGTTGTGGTATCGATAACTTGTTTAATAATTTTAAGCTCACCTGACCAAAGGCCATGTGAGCTATTGCCATCACTTGGCGTCCGTTGTCGTCGTCTGTCCTCATCATTAACTTTTCTTCAAACTTCTTATCCTCTGAAAAGGCTGCACAGATTCTAACCAAATTTGGTGGTACTTTAGGATATCCCCCACAGAATTGATGTGGGGATTTTTGATTCGTTGAAAAAATTGGCCGCCATTGCTAAAAATAGACTAGGGGGGTCAGACTACTGTTTTTGGCTCGTAAATCAAAAAGTATAAGAGATAAATGAAATCTGATGCCACCATACTGCCTCAGCATCAAAAGTTCTACTAAAGTCTCCATTTGGTCCAAGTTGTCAGATGACCCCTTATAGGGGTTACAGCCCCATTAAAAGTGAAAAATAGCATTTTTCATGTTTTTGCCCTATAGTATGAAAACTATTGCAGAAGGTTTCGTTCAAACAACAAATCCCGTTGGGATAACATCCCGGATGTTTCCCTCTATTGTCGTTCACAAAAACTACAATAATTAGTGGTAGTTTAAAAATTTGCAATGACAAACAGCTTTCAATAACACTATTTAATTTAAGGCCATGGACAGAGCTCATAGAATAGGACAGAAGAAGGTGGTCAATGTGTACAGACTGATAACTAGAGGAACTCTAGAGGAGAAAATCATGGGGTAAGTTATTTTTTTGTCACCTGCAAAGTGTTGCAAAAAGCAACATATAAGAGTCAATATCGTCTATATAAGAGTCAATTTGACACTATCCATGGTCTTGCATCCTGTGACGTCACAAAAATTTCCATTGCAGTTTTCAGGCAAGTACATGTCACAACCTCTTGATATTTTGCATGTTAGCTTCCTCCTATTGATCTTAATGGTGTAAAGCTATTTTATGCCCCTAACTCATCTACTTCCTGTAATCCAAATATTTTAAGATGCAGGCAACATATGTCTTCCATTCTAGTTATTCAATAGTAAATTTATAGGGGATAATGCAAGATGTAAACCTAGGAAGGTGAGACTATTTTATTACAAATGTATTAGCTTTTAATTCTAACCTGTGGTCCAGCTACTCTCAATTTTTATGCAAAATATGCCTTTACAGTAATAATCCCTCGAAACAACATACCTTGAATCCGTCATTGTTATTACAATAATTCTTGTGAAAGTTAAAAAACAGCATTAAATCATCTGTCATACGAGTAATTATAAACAGTGTCTGATAATGTTTCATCTAAATAAGACTCATCAAGAACCCATCAGCCAAAATGCAAAAGACACTATTAAACAAGAATATGAGGACAATATCAAAACAGAAATCATTGATAAAAACACATCCTTCAAACATAGGTGTCCCATGCTAGGAGTAGAATAAGACATGTAATTCAACATCTAAAAGCACATCATTCAACCATAGTTGTCCCATGCTAGGAGCAGAATAAGACAGGTAATTCTGTTGTTTTGAGTTAACATCTAAAAGCACATCCTTCAACCATAGTTGTCTCATGCTTGGAGCAGAATAAAGAGTATAATTTTGTTGTTTTGAGTCACAAATAAATAATGAACAAAGAAGAGGGTAGGAAAAAAGTACAATATGAATTATATTTTTAACTGAAAGCAAAACATTATTTAACAAACAACATTTTCATTTGTCTTAATATCATTTAAATAAGTATTTTAATAACTAATGACACATATCATTGGTATATTATAATCACCATTCTCTCAAAATATTATATAATTAAAATTTCATTTTCTAGCCTTCAAAAATTCAAGATGACTATTGCAAATACTGTCATAAGCCAAGAGAATTCCAGTTTACAAAGCATGGGAACAGACCAGTTGTTAGACCTGTTTTCATTAGATGAGAAGTCAAAGGGAGATAACATTAGTTCATCTAAAAGCCAGGATCAATCTTCAAAGAAAGAAAGCATGCAGTCAGTGATTGACAGTTTGGGTGAACTTTGGGATGAATCTCAGTATGAAAAGGAATATAATCTGGACTCTTTCATGCAATCATTGAAATAAACTTCAGGGAAACATTTATTACAAATTTCTGTCTCAGCTTGCCAAGTTAATGTATATTGTTTATGTTTGTTGAAATCATGTAAATGTATTGATAGTTTTACCAAAATGTGGTAATTGTCTGTTTAAGATTAAGATCTGTTTATATAAATTAAAACTAAAATAACTGAAATATCTCTTTTTGGCATAGCTAATAATACTACATTTATGAATACTATTGATCAAGTTGACAATTTGTTTCCATACAACAAATCTACTAACTCTTTCTTCTTAGCTTTCTGTTTTATTTTTTTTATTTTATTTTATGTGACCCATAAAAAAGGCAAAAATAAACGCAATGACCAAATTGCTGTAAAATGTTTGTGTTTTTTAAATCAAAATTTGAAAATTCTTATTCATTGGATACCTTAATTAAATTCTGTCCATTTAATATTTTCATAGTATTGATGTATCATGTAGATCTGGGGTTCAAAGTTTAGCCATGCTCAAAAGATTGTTTAAAAAGAATGAAAAAGATTCCTTGCTACAACTACTATTTGATTTGCAATATCTCTTACCATGTTTGAAAAATCAAAGTTAAAAGCTCAAAAATGTCAAATGTATTTTTTGTCCAAATTAAATTATTTTTCACCAAAATGTTGATCAAGATGCTGTCAATTTGTCAGTGGACAATTGAATGCATGTGTCAAAACAATTTACTCTCCTTATTGTTTCTCTTGCATACTTCAACATGCTGTGCTAAGTGTATGTCATTTTTATTTGGGCCTTGCATCAGGGACATGGAAGCTTTATCATTTTCAAATTGTCTGTTTGTCTGTCATTTCATCTTTTGATTCACAATTTGTTATGAACACTAAATGATCCTAAATGTAAAAACCCCTAAAGTGAAATTTTAATATTGTTTGAGGATTTGCTAATTTGAATTTTATGAAAATCTTTTGAAGATTGCTGGAAAAATTGAGATATTTTTGCTGATGTAGACATAGCACTTTTTGACTTTGTCAGTATTCTAAGTACACAGTAAAAGGTAGACCTATTGTATTGTGGTATTTGTCAGGAAATTAAAACTTCAATGTTACGATCTTTGTTTAGCCAACTGTCTTTGTATTAATTTCTTAAGACAGTCACAGTACAGTAAGTAGAACTAAGACAGTATCTTTACTTTGATTTTTACATTTGCCTAAGTCAGTAATTTTCGACCAATTTCAGTGTCACAAAAGCCATAGTTTAATACTCAACAGATGTATCTTGAATTTCCATAATTATCTATGTCTTAAGGAATAACTATGTGGAAATATATATTCAGTGTAACAACTTTTGTAAGAATACACCTTACATTAGTTTCTTTCTCATATTTTAATGATTTCCTATATTATACATGTATGTAAAAGTTGTAACTTGTAGCAAGTTAACAATTAAACAATGTGTTCACAGATTGGTAGTATTGTAGATCACCTCCATTGTGCCAACAAAAACACATAAATTCTGTTTATGATCATATTGATAGTTTAAACCCTGGCAGATTTCCACATTTACTGTATAATTATATATTTTCATGAGGATAAAATTTCGTAGTTTAGAGCACAAAACTGAATTGGTAGGGACAAATGTTCATGGATTTTTAGTTTTGATAAACACTCTTTAACTGAATAGTTTGAATTCATTGGGATTAAATTTCGTGGATTTTTCTTACCCTCGAAATAAACGAAATTTAATCCCCCACGAATATTTCTGCTTATACAGTAATTCAAACTATAGTAGTAAACTACATATTGAATTCTCTACTAAATTAAATGGACTTTTGATGTGAACATTTCTTTTTAATTTTAAGTGGTTTTAAATTCAATGAATACATTTTTAAGAAATTGTGCATAAAAATTTGAATTGTTAAGCCTTACAAAGTATAAAGTTTTTGTGACTCATGCAAGGTTAACAATTATAATATTATTACTTAAGTTACTTTTACAAATGAACAACAAAAATATAACTTCTGTGTCTAATATACAAGGTTAAATACTATTATTACTTAATTAACAGTTTAAAAATATTGACAATAATATAGTGCTCACTAAAAAGTTATGTTTTCGAATTATTTTATGTTAGTTGTTCAATTTGTTGATTTTTTCTTGGCATTTGACCTTGATTGTATTTGGAAAAGCAATAAAGACTATACCAATGTTTACCTCTTGTTTGTTTTTATGTGACCAAAAAAAAAACAAGACATGGTGGCATAAGTTTTACCCTGTTCATCAAAAGTAATTTAGTCCTCCCATTTCTGATAGGCTATTCCAGATAACTCCTCACACAATTTTAAAGCTGCTTTACAGTATTCACTGTTTACATGGATAGTGTTTAGGTTTTTAATAGTTATGGATTGATTTCCCACTAAGATGCAAGAGCACTATAAGGTTTCCCTCCGTCTGCCTGTCAATCAGGATACAATTTCCGGTGAACAGTGCAACTTAAAAAGTACATTTGTAGTCAAAGAATTTTTACATATGATTTTAAAACACTTCTAGAGAATATTCTTAGTGTAGTGACTTAGTCAGTATTCTAGTTGGACTTGGCTATTTGCCAGTTTTTCTATATGATTGATTACATCATTGTTTATTGTTTTGTCCTTCCCGTTTCTTCTGTCAGTCAGAGTAGTTCTTTTCTGAATCTACTCATCAAAATGAAATAAAACTTGGTATGCGGCAACTTCTCCATTTGTAGTTGTGCTCCTTAGCCCTTCGGGTCAGGTGAGCTATTGTCATCACTTGGCGTCCGTCATCCGTAAATATTTTGAAATGATAACTCTTCTAACATCATAAGTCAAATTGCACCCAAGCTTGGTATGGTTGAGCATTAGCATTTGGTGCTTAGAACTGATGTGGTGATTTTTGATTCGTCATAAAACATGGCTGCTGTGGCTAAAAATAGAACATAGGGGAAAATTGCAGTTTTTGCATATAACTCTTAAATGGTGACAGATTTTTAAACTTTGATTGCAAACAAAAGTGGTCAGCTCCTCAAGATCTACCTATCCTGAAATTTTGAAGACGATCCAACAACCCATGTAGGAGTTATGGCCCTTTTTGTGATTTTTTTTCAAATTTTGCACCTGTTGAGCTCAATATCTTGATAACTATACAAGATATTTGAAAAATTTAAATTGCATATTGTTAAGCACATCAAGATCTACAAAATATGTAATAGGATCAACGTTGTAGGACCTTTCATTTTAGGAGTTATTGCCCTTTAACGTCAAAATTGAGCATTTTCACAGCATTTCCTGATTACATTGAAAATGTTAACTCCTCTGACAATTTAAGTCCAATTGGAACCAAAGTTGTTTATTAGCATAACGTGTATATAAATGATGTGGCGATTTTTGATTAGTTGTAAAACATGGCTGCTGTGGCTAAAAATATAACATAGGGGAAAATTGCAGTTGTTTCAAATAACTCTAAATCGGTGACAGATTTTTGAACTTTGATTGCAAACAAAAGTGATCATCACCTCAAGATCTACCGACTCTGAAATTTTGAAGACGATAAAAAAAACATGTAGGAGTTATGGCCCTTTTTGTGATTTGTTCGCAAATTTTGCACCTGTTGAGCTCAATGAAGCAAGGACCAGAGGAACCAATGGGGTAACCGAATGTCAAAAGTCCGAAAGGGCAGAGACAAATCAGTCAACACCAACAAGAATGGGACAAAAACAGACAACATGGAAATACAAAATAACTGAATATCAATCAAAAACGCGAACTCCAGTCGAAACAAGAGTGAACTCAGGTACCCCGGAAGAGTAAGCAGTTCCTGATTGCTATAGCACACCCGTCACGTAGCCAATAGTCCATTCAGCGTGTCAAATCCGGTAAAGGAAGACCGAACAAAACCATATGACAAACCAACATCTGCACTCATCTGAGAGATCACAATCTCGTATTTGTCTATAAGTGATTTGTCTATATTTGTCAATTACAAGATATTTGAGAAATTGAAATGCAATATCGCCAGTAGCGGATCCAAGAGGGGGGTGTCACCCGCCCCTGATGTTCACAAGTAGTTTCACTGGCATACTTTCTATATTTATCGATCACACAAGTCTAGCTTGATGGCTAGCTACATGTAAATTGCTAAATAAACATGCCATAGGTTAATTACAATGTACCTTTGTGACAACATTCTTTTTACCTTTTGTTAATTAAGTTCCTTTGATCAGTGATCAAAGTGAAAAGTTTTAATAGATGACATAGAAATCTACATTTTCAATAATCATAATACATGAAAGAATCTCTTCATATTGTATAATTTGTAAAAATCCACATATTATGGGAAAAGCGGCGTAAAGCACTCGCATATGAAAAGTTCTGTGTGAATTCCAACATTCTTGGAAATTATATTTGAGCCATATATTATATTGTTCAGAAATTTTAAGAATTACACTGAAATTCATTTGTTGCATTTATGTATAAGAAATGACGAAACCTTGCCTCCTGAAACATTGAATTCTTAGTTGTACGTGTTCACTTGCATAAACGCAATGAGAGTCGATATTTTGTACACAACCATCATCCGTCTTTTAATGACCCTTTTAGGAATCTCACAAGGGACCGACTTTCTGGTTTTCAAAACGCTGTTCAGTTTCGGCTGGCAAATAAGCCCACAGCAGCGCTTAGTCTATTCGGTAAAAGCCTACAAAAAGCACTCGATCAGAAACCTGACGGAGATGGGTGCACCAGGTTGTTGAATGAGACAGCCTTGTGTGTCATATTGAATACCGTCGAATCGCCAGGCTATGATATGGAAAACCTGACGGCTATCCATAGTGGTGCAAAGTGTTGGGGAACATTTCCCACACATTAAAGAACCCTGCTGCAGGTTTCGCTAATAGTAGGTTCCGTTTGATCCACATACAGGAAGCTGATATGCACGTTCATACCCATCAATCCTCAGTTTTCCAGTGGAAGTCGAAACTTTCTTCCCTGATTGTCCTTAAGTTCCTATTTCCTCCTTCGCCATTTCATGTTCATTGTGTCACCTCTTTCATGTTCATCACACTGATATAACCGCCGAAATCGTACTACATGGGAGTTTTGAAAGGTTTTCACAACCTGCTTCTCAAGTCTATTATATACAAATGATAACTCTGCTACCATAGAGAGATCTATATACGACATTTGATCGCTTCTTGCATACGTCTTTGTTTTTTTCATGCCTTTTTTCCATATTGCCAATTTTAAAGCTTGAGTCGTGACAATCCAACACAGTTCAAAATTTTTACGTTTGGACTGAAAGGGGCCGCTTCGGAGGCTGCACTTGCAACTTTATGAACTTAAATTATACTCTAACAAAAGTACTATATACTATATATATTACCGACTTTACAAAGGTAAAATTCTATTTTATTTAATACTAAGTAGGGGAGATGGTCATGTTTATAGAATGATTTTGTTTCTTAATCTTGAACTTTATGACTTTTACGTCATTTGGTGACACCCTCCTGACGAAATCCTGGACCCCCCCCCCTGATCGCCGATTGGACATTAGGCATCTAACAATCAATCAATCAATCAATCAATCAATCAATCAATCTATGAATTGTTAAGTACATCGAGATCTATAAAATATATTAGGGGTCAACGTTGTAAGACCTTCTTTTTAGGAGTTATTGCCCTTAGAACGCCAAAATTGAGCTTTTAAAAAGCATTTCCTCATGAAAGAAGCAGAGGTACCAATGGGGTATCCGAATATCAAAAGTCCGAAAGGGAAGAAACAAAACCAGTAAACACCAACATGAACGGGACAAAAACAGACAACATGTAAAACATGGAAACACAAAATAACTGAATATCATGCAATCAACAACGCGAACTCCAGTCGAAACAAGAGTGAACTCAGGTGCTCCGGAAGAGTGAGCAGTTCCTGCTTGCTATAGCACACCCGTCGCGTTGCCAATAGTCCATTCAACGTGTCAAATCCGGTAAAGGAAGACAAATCAACACCCTATGACAAACCAACATCTGCATTCATCTGAGAGATCGAAATCCCATATTTGTTTATAAGTGCATGATGTCTTCCGTAAAATTTCTTGAGTGAAGACAGCAGCCGAGGAGCAACATAACCCTGACATTGAAAACGTTAACTCATCTGACACTTAAAGTCCAATTGGAACCAAACTTGGTATTGTTGTTTATTAGCATTAGGTGTATAGAACTGATGTGGGGATTTTTGATTGGTTGTAAAACATGGCTGCTGTGGCTAAAATTACAACATAGGGGGTGAATTGCAGTTTTTGGGCAAATAACCTAAAAACAATGACAGATTTTGAAATTCTGAAATTGAAACAAAAATGATCTGCACCTCAAGATCTACCTGCCCAGAAATTTTAAAGAAGATCCAACAACCTACACAAGAGTAATTGCCATTTTCGTTGTTGTTTTTTTATAAATTTTGCACAAATTAATCTGAATATTTTGAAAACTATATGAGATAATTTAAGAAATTAAAATTGCATATTGTTAAGCACATCGTGATTTACAAAATATGCAATAAGATCAATGTTGTAGGGCTATTCTTTTTAGGATTTATTCCCCTTAGAACATTGAATTTGACCATTTTCACAGCTTTTACTCATTACATTTAAAACGTTAACTCATTTGACACCTTTAGCCTAATTTTGCACCTGTTTAGCTCAATATCTTGAAAACTATACAAGATATTTGAGAAATTTAAATTGCATATTGTAAAGCACATCAAGATCTACAAAATATGTAAACGTTGTAGAACCTTTCCTTTTAGGATTTATTGCCCTTAGAACGTCAAAAATGAGCATTTTAACAGCATTTCCTCATTACATTGAAAACATTAACTCATCTGACACCTTTAACCTAATTGAAACCAAACTTGGTATGGTTGTTTATTAGCATCAATTGCTTTTTTTTGTTAACAAGTTATTCTGCTTAGAAAAGGATCAATGTTTAATAATGATATTTTCCTAAGCTTATAGCCTATCAATGTTAAATAGTATTTGCCTAATATTTTATAGTTTAGGCACATAAGTCAGGTGAGCGATTCAGACTCCTTGGAGCCTCTTGTTATCAGGACATTTTGACCTTCAAATATTTAGCTCACCTGACCCAAAGGGTCATGTGAGCCATTGCCATCACTTGCCATACGTGGTCCATCCGTTGTCCGTCGTCTGTTAACTTCACTTTTTCAAACGTTACTCCTCTGACATCATAAGTCCAATTGCATCCAAACTTGGTACAGGTTGGCATGGTTGCTTCAAAACTGTTGTTTGCATGGATTTTTGATTTGTAAAAAAAATTGCCGCTGCAGCTAAAAATAGATCATAGGGACAGTAAAGTGCAGTTTATTTGGAAAAAAAACTCAAAAAACGGTTACAGTTATCAAAATTTTGAAGAAGATCCCACAACCCGTGTAGGATTAGCCTTTCTTCTGATTTTTTTCTCAAAATTTGCACTATTTAAGCTCAAAATCTTGAAAACTAACACCAAACATAAAATTACATTCAAACTTTGTTTAGTTGTTTATTAGCATGAGTGGTACGATACTTTCGTTTGGATTTTTGATTAAAAAAAAATAACATGACCATGGCTATAAATAGA